>BQNB010180938.1:0-12633 GCA_026074375.1 Tanacetum coccineum
GTGTTATAAGTTACATGTTTGTCATCATCAAAACATGAAGAGAATGTATAGATTAAATATCGTAATGTAATATTTCTACCAACAATCTGGCTTTGCAAACCAATTTATCGTAAACTCCCCGATTGCCTCCCTTCTTGGCACCATTACTGAACCTGTAGAAGGTGACATCACTTCCATGATGGATGTTCACATCCAACAAGATGTTCCCATTGTTGTGCCAGACTCTAGCTACTCAAGTTCCTAACACTAAAGCCGTTAGTTCTGTTGTTCAGAGATTTTCTAAAATGGAACAATTTGTCAAGTAACTCAAAGAAACTGACTTCAGTTCAGTTATCCATGAATCTATCAAGTCACAAGTTCCGTCAATAGTCAACAAATATCTTAGATCAAGTCTTCCGGATGCATTTCGTACAGAGCTTCATGCTAACAATGCTGCACTCAAGAAGGAACTATCTGAGTTGAATTACAAGGAAGTTATTAAAGAGTCAGTGAAAGCCCATGTGGTGAAAGAAGTCAAGAAATTTATGCCTCAGTTTCTCCCAAAGGCAGTATCTGACTTTGCCACACCTATAATTAAAGAGTGATTGAAAGCTCATGATGTGAATGAAGACGTCATTGAAGAGTCAACGAAAGCTCATGTTGTGAACGAAGTCATGAATTTCTACCACAGTTTCTCCCAAAGGCATTATCCGACTTTGCCAAACCTATGCTTCAAGATGAAATTGCAAAGTCTCCAATCTCTCTTGCCCAATCCTCATCATTACATCAATCAGCCACTGAAGGTGCTAAGTCACTTTCTGAACTAGAATTGAAGCACATAGTTTATGATAAAATGCTTAAAAGTGGCTCGTCTTGCAGTCATCAAACACATGAAGAGCTCCTTAACATATTAACTTGGTCTATTAAACTTAATGAGAGCAAGTCAACACAGAGTACCAAACCTGATCAAATTCTAAAGAAATGCGACCGTGGTGATGATGATCAAGATGAAGACCCTTCTGCCAGATCAAACCAGGGTAAAGAGATGAAGAAAAGGAGAACTAGAAAGGAAACTGAATCTTCAAAGAAATCTTCAACTCCTAAAGAATCTACCAAAGGTAAACCTACATCAAAACCATCCAAATCTGGAAAATATAGGTTTGCAAATGATACTATCGAAGAAACAGTCATTGAGATAGGATCAGATGATGTTGATCAAACCTTTAAGAAAAAGGCGGATGCTTCTGAACAGCCTTCTCCTGATGCTAATACTGAACAACCTTCTCCTGATGTTGCTGCTAATCCGAATAGACAAAAGAACGATTGGTACAAGAAGTCTCCAAGTCTTGAACCACAAGATCCAGACTGGAACACTGTTAAAAAGATTAATGATGCTCAAGAACAACTATGGTTTAAAGAGAAAGTCAATGTTGCAGTTCCTCCACTCACGTTTGATGAGTTAATGAGCACTCCCATAGATTTCCCAGCATTCGCTATGAATTGCCTCGGGTTGACAACGTTAACTAGAGAAGTACTAGTGGGTCCTGTGTTCAACCTCCTCAAAGGTACCTGTAAAAGCTATGGTGAACCGGAATACAATTTTGAGGAATGCTTTTGAGCTTTGACTGATCAACTCGACTGGACAAATCCTGAAGGATATGGCCGTCCTGATATGAGCAAGCCTTTACCTCTGATAGAGAAAGAAGGTAGACTTATAATCCCTGTTGAAATTTTCTTCAGTAATGATCTAGAATACTTAAAAAGAGATAAAGCCGAAAGAACATATTCCTCTTCCATCACCAAAATGCCAGCTGCAAGGTACACAATGGAAGGTATTGAAGACCTGATCCCAAACTTATAGTGTTCACGTAATACTGCTTATGAAAAAAATGCACTACTTGGAATAAAACACTGGAGATCACAAAGACAACAGTTCTACAGAGCCATGATCAACAAGACGTCCAAACACAAAGTTTTTTCAAAGTTAAGAATCCTGAGTGTTATCAGTGTTACGGTTGATAAGAAATGGGGCTATGGCTACTTAAAGGAAATCGTTGTAAAGCGAGCTGATCAGAAACATTACACATTCAAAGAATGTGACTTTTCTGCCTTACACCTAAGCGACATTGAAGACATGCTCCTACTCATTGCTCAACAAAAGATCAACAATCTTGATGGTGATGTGATAGTAGACTTTGTCAGTGCGTTGAAAATGTTCACCAGAAGCATTGTCGTTCAGAACAGAGTTGGAGATATCCAGTTAGGTGTTGAAAGTTACCAACGAAAGCTTAATTTACTCAAGCCTCAAAGAACCTGTCCCGACATCACTCGCAAAGAACTGTATACTCCCAACTATGATCCAAGAGGTGTTATATATGAAGACAAGCAGAAGCAAAAAAGACTGATGCGACTTGATCAACTTCAAAAATTCAGTGACGGGACTCTCTAATCTGTGCACAAGACTCTTCACACTAGGCTACAGAACCTAAGTCTTGGGTTCAATCCCAAATCTGATATGCCAAATAGATCATGGAAAACGAAGGATCAGGATCGCACAACAATTATTCTAAAGAAGATTGATGATGTTCTGCTCAAGAGGAGGATAATGAGGAGCCTTGAAGTGCTGGTAGGTGGAAGGAAGACATAGACGGACAGACGACTTCTGTAGAGAACTGTATGACTCGGTCATACTTGGTAAATATTTTGTCAGGTCCTGTCTTATATCTTATCTTGTATAATATATATATACACATATGTAGTGTACAAATATAAGTATATATGTGTTAAGTATAATTTTTCATTAAAATTCAAAATCTTTCAAAATATGTACTTAACACTATATCCTTCCCTCAATAATTAAGGGAGAGCATTAAAATGTTCCAAATAATCTTGCTAATTAGTAATATCTCTCCCCCGTACAGTCTTAATCAATTGATATCCCAAATATCAAAAGATTTTGACATTTTGGATAATGGGGGAAAATGTGATTAAAACTATGCAACTAATAAAGTTGATCGAAAATGACTCTAGTGCTAGCTTCTCCCTTGTATGTGCAAAAGGCTTTCGGTAATCGATGCACATATGTAGGGGGAGCAATTTTTTTAAAAAAAGGATGAAAATATCAAGGTACAAAAGCTTTGATTCATATCACAAGTACCTTAGTAGAGTTTTTCAAAAGGTTTTAGTGGCAAGAAATGGAAATACCCAAAGACCGACCATGTATATAATTTTATGGAGTTATAAGGTGGTTAAGGTTAGGTATTTGTTCCATGATCCATCCAGAACCGGAGGGATCTACCCAGGAACATTCCATTAGATAGAATAGAAGTCCTTAGGTATGATACAAAAGGAGTAAACGTGAGAATGGGAATAATGTGTACTAAGACAAAGCTAACACTGGAACAAACCCAACAAGGTGTTAGTGATGAAGTCTTGGTAAGCATTGAAGGGGTTGAAGAATGAAAAAGAAATGTAAAGATAAAGGGTGAATAGAAAGAAGCCCTCCTTACACTTAGGCAGAAATCGGGTCAATACATATGATATCAAAAACAATTAGTTGTTGTCTGGTATTGAAGATAGACATCATGGAACCAGTAATGCAATGCACAACCCTCCCTAGCCACTCAAGGTCTCTCAAAAGACTCTTGTTTCATTTCTCACAAAGATTACACACATTTCTATCGACTTTCTCACTCCGAGTTAGTTGGTATTGAAAAGGTGGTAGTCTGCTCTAGCCTCCGATTACTAAAATCAAAGTGCACTATCGAGTCTAGAGCCATAAATAGATCATCCATAAATCTCTCTAGGACACTATTCCAATATATTTGTTTTTCATACACTGTGAAAACAAGTAATATCTTAAGAGTCCTACGCATTATCCTTGTGATATTGCCAAAACATTAGAGTGATACTTAAGTATTCACAGTGACGATGGAAATCCTTCCAGAGCCAACTTCAAACAAGCTCTGCGGTAGGTGACTTGTGAGATCCTATATGGATCAAACTTGTGACACTGGATATCAATTTGGTCTAGACTATGAATTGACGATTGATGAATTTTGAAATGCATAAAACTCTCGATGTGTCGTAAAATTACGTTAGTAAGTGACACATCGATTGATTTTCAAATCAATTTTTAATTCAATCGGTGAGACTTTGTCTTACTAGTTCACTCATACCGTGTTGATTGCTTTAAGACGCTCCGATAATAAGAACGGCTAGTGCAGCTGCTAAACCCTGTCAAGGAGATTCTTCAAAATTCTACCCGATCACATGCAGTATTTATACTGATTAATGGGGAACCATGGTTATTAAAACCTTATTTGACAAAGTGACAAAGACACTTTCGTCCATATATGTTGTTTATCACCAACCCATTCATGCAGGTAATCCCGATGGTGGACGCATCTGGTTCAAGACAAGTCAAGATTCATAGCCACATGCTCATACTTGACCGACATATGTAAAGATATTATGAAAGCTCAAGTACATGTTTCAAGATTTTCGCTATTCTGATACTGCACGTCCTTCTTAAAGTGACGAAGTGTTAAAGTTAAAGAACTTCAAGAAAGATGAAAATACAAGCTTTTAAGAACAAGAAAAGTATGAACATGTCGGTCCAAATGTCATAAGATCACAAGGAGACAACAGATTACAAGATGACGCAAAGAGATGAATGTTTGGCTGATGATCTCAAAGAAACTCAATATCACAGTTTATTAAGCAAGTAGGAGCAAGCTCAAGATAAAGCTAACTACATGTTGATACAAGATAAAGATTAAAGATTAAAAACTACGAGCAAAGACGAATAGATTCATAGAATGCTAGGCTTAAGATTTTGTAACTTGGAGTGACCTCCCTTAGGGGGAGATTGTTAGGAATCGAGAAAAGACTCGGTCACTTCCAATATTGTATCTTGGCCATATGAGTACTATATAAGCCCTCTTCATCCCATAGAGAGGGTGTTGGTCATTTGTATAAAAACTTTCTCTTTCTAAGTTATTTTTTTTCTCTCTACACTTTGTCCAACCATCCCTTCTCTCTAGTTTCTCTTAGATTACTCATAGGATTACTTATTTGTGAATATCATCACTCCCTTTTTGTCTTTTCGCGAGGAAGGGTGATCCTGGTATGTTATTTTCTGTTTTGGGAGAAAAAATGAATTCAAATTTATGTTTTAAAATAAAACATTATTTTTATTAATAAAACTATTTTGTGTATAAAAAATGATTTTGTAGAAATGTGATGATTAAGAAGAAAAATTATTTTCTTGATCACTAATCATGTTTAATGATTTATTTATCCATACCTTAAGTGATTTATGTCGAAATTGAAGTTTATGATTAATAACATGTAAACGTTTATTTTTATCGTGAATGTTTTTACATTTTGTCATCTTCAAAACGTAGAGGGGTCGAAAAATATAAATAACATTTTTAGATAGTATATGTATTAACATAATCTTCAATAATTAAAAATTTTAAACTCAAGCTTGCGTTAAGCTCGAATCATTTCCAGATCATTATGTGGGGAATATTTATATTTTGAGCAAAAATGAGGAACAAAGAAAAAGAAATGATATAAAGCAATTGTGGGGGTCAACCATAATGACAACTAAGGATTATTTAACGGCACAAACCAAACACATCATCCATATAAACACCCACTACAGATAAATGAAAACGACATGAAATAATAATGTGTTAATTGAATTGAAACTACATTTATATAAATCTAATCAAAAAAGCCACATGTGAATTCCAATCGAAAAAGCCATATATGAATGAAGAATATTAGGACTAAATCAATGAGAGTATTATTATAACTCTATGTGCACGAAACCATTAATTAGTGGCATAACCCACTTAACCATTGTATGCACACTCTAATTTAGACAAATAATGTGGAGCTTAAACTGAATCTCGAGACACCATCTATTCAAAGGTATCATTATTGTCTTCATCAGGCAATGGCTCCTTCAAGGCGTTGATAAGCTCTTCTTCATACCTGCAGAAAAGGTGAAAAACACTGCAAATCAAATGGCGTTCTTAAAATTAACAAAAGTTCATTTCGTCCCTTTGAGATCAAGTTTCGTTTATATGCAGTTTTAATCTTCTTGTCTTATATATGGTTGAATTATGTGAAATAAAAATGGTTATGCACTTATATATGTGTCTGGAGCTCTAATTCCTGATCATATTTTATAAACAACCAATTAGTATATACACTTACCAATTAGAAACAGCTTAAAACTTGAATATTTTCTCTCCATCTATTCAAAGGCATCATTGTTGTCTTCATCAGGGAATGGCTCCTTCAAGGCGTTGATAAGCTCTTTTTCATACCTGCAGAAAGGTAAAAAACAATGAAAATCAGATGGCGTTCTTAAAATTGACAAAAGTTTATTTCGTCCCTTTGAAATCAAGTTTCGTTATAAAGGATGTGTGGGGTGATAAAGAAATACCTATCTCATTTATAGATTGAAAAACCCATGCTGATTGGTATTCTTTAGTTATGTAACCGTTTATGCATTCATTCTTCAGTTATATAACCCTGTATGCATTCTTTGGAGTTATGGTTGTTCGAATGCATACGATGGACATCTACACCACACTCATAATAAGCACTTCCACACTCATAATGAGGACTTGCACATTAAATTAGAGTACTCAATCTTTATATATAATAGATTTTGAAATATGAATGGAGAGACGGATTTCTATGAAGTGATGCTGGTCATATCTTTTATTGTTAATCTTACTTTGAGGAGAGGGGGAGTAGAGAGTTAGATGTGAGCAGGGTGAGAAGAGGAGTAGGTTTAGTGGTGAGAGAAGTATGGTGGAGTAGGGGTGCAGAGGGAGAGTGTGATGGTGGTGTATGTAAATTGCAGGTGGTAGTGCGTGTGTGAGTTTGAGTCAGAGGGGTGGTAGTGGTCAGATGCGGTGGTGAGTGTGTGTTGTGTTGAGTTGATATGTTGGGAGTGTTTTGGGTCAGGTGGGGGGGGGGAACTGTGAGATGGAGGTGTGGGGGTCTGCCTTTTAATTTGGATACAAAATATTTGGCGTTTGTCTACCGGGTTTTTTATCTGTTATTTGTGGTAATGGGACCATTGTTTTGATTATTATTTTAGTAAAGTGATAATGAGGAAATGAGTACGTACAAAATCTGTTGCCTTCTCTACGTGTTTGCATATCAATTGGGTCGGGAAAAGGTTAAACAAATTTTAGCCAAAGGGACCATTTTTGTCAAAAACAAAAGAGCTCGGTTATATTTAAAAGATTTTTAGTATTAATAAAAAATCGTTGAGACGTTAGATGGAGTTCCTGAGTGTGAGGCCGTTTTTGTTGAGTGTGTGAGTCATGTTCTTTTAGTGTTCTGTGGTGTTGGTGAGTTGAGTAGTGAGAGGTCTTTTCATTTGGGTACACAAGCTGGAAGCGTAATTTAAGAGGATTGCGTCTAGCTCGTGGGGGTGGGAGGTATCGTCGTCTAGGAGACTGAGTTTGTGGTGGTAATTTCTAAATTTCTTTCTGGATAATAATTTGCATGGATATGGATGGGTAATTTAAGAAATGATTTTATTGAGCTTCATGTGGTTAATCTGTTCATTCGTTCTTGGACAACGTTTGTAGATATGTTTGTTTCGGTTTTTTTTGTTTGTTTTTTTTTTAAATTTGGACCATTGGTTTTTAATTTGGCACTGCTTGTTGTGCTTAAATAAAAAAAATAATATATTTGCAATATAAATTAAAATATATATATGGGCACCCTATTGTCTGTAGTATCCCTTCCTTGTCTTGGTATTGTTGTATGTACCGGAGATCGCCGCGATCCTCGTGAGGGAGCGGCGAGGAGAGGCAAGTATTTTTTGGGAACGCTATAATATAATAATAAATTTATAATTATTTGGTTGGTGATCTTGTTTGATGATGTGTTGTTTGTTGAAGTGTTGGGAAAGTTCTGAATGTGTTGATTGTATTTGTGTGGGTTGGTTTGGTGTTGTTGTTTTTTTTTATAGTTTGATATCGTGGTGGTTGGTGAAGGTTAGTGTTGAAGGTTTGTGTTGGTGGAATTGGGGGTTGGGCTTGAAGTTTTGTTGTGTGTTTTGTTGTGATGGATGTGATGATTGAATTGTTTGTGGTGAAGTACTTGGAGAAAATGTGTTTTTGTGTCTCTGCTGGAGCTGGGGTGGGTGTGTTGGGGTCTTCATCTGTGTGAGTCGGATGGTTGCAGTATTTGTGGGGCGGGAGACGGGGGGTTGGGGGGGGGTGGGGCGCGTGGGGCGGTGGTGGGGGTGCTGGTAGGGGGTGGGTTACGTGCGGTTGTAATGTGGGGATGAATTGATGCTGTGGGGGGGGTGTGGGGAAGTTTGGTGTGCTTTCTATGACTGTATGGTTCTGTGGGCTTGTGTTTTCAGTGTGTTGGAGTTGGGGGGGGGGGGGTTGGTTTGGGAGTTGCGGGTTGGGGGTGTATTTGTGTGTTGTTGTGGGTTGTGTGGTGGTTGGTTTTTTTGTTTGGTTTTGTTGTTTTTTATTTGTGTGGTTTTTTTTTGTTTTTTATTTTTTTTTTTTTTTTTTTTTTTTGTTTTTTTCTTTTTTTATTTTTTTTTTTGGGTGTAGAGGAGTGCGCGACCTGTTGTTTTTATTGGAGGGGGGGGGGGTGGATTGGGTAAGACGTGTTGGGTTGGTGTTGGGTTGGGTGGGTGTCTGTGGGGGGGTTACATAAGGGAGGGGGGGGCTAGAGCTTCAAGATAACAGTTCCTACATACATTGCCTTATGTATAACAGTTAAAAATTGACATGTTAAAATGGCCAGCATGTTGCTGCAAAAAAAGGCCCTTGTCAGTATCCCTACCAGTCTAGGAATGATGTCGCTCCACATAGCGGCTTCCTACAAAATTGCGCAAAAATGGTGAAGTTTCTCTTGGAGCATGGGAGGTGATTTTTGGACACCTGAGAGTCGAAGTTGCTTTCTCTTGGTTTGTGTGGAGGCTGATTATTTTGATAGTAGTTTTATTATAACCTATCTTAATACATTTGTTCATCAATCATATATTGTTTTTATATTTCCTTAATTAGTGACATTCAGTATTGTTCTTGCAATATAAAACTATATAATCTAATGTTTTGGTAAATGTAATTTGGGAGAAGAAAAAGGATACTCGTCGAGTCGGTTGTAGTGACCGAGTATAGACATTGTGTTTTAACCACCGTTAGATATCATTATAATCAACCATTGTATTGAAAAACCTTACTATAGAATTATTATAACGATTTATGTATACTACGATTGAGATACGAAACTTCACTTCTTCTAACCACGACCCAAATAAATGAATTATGGCAGTATTTCAATGTACTAGGGTATTTCCACCCTGTGGTGAGTACTTAAACTTTTTATACTTCGTAATACTCTTTTCTACTTTGTATATTTGAGTAATGTAACCTAGGTAAAATATGGAGTTCAAGGTGCTATAGAATGTGGCGATTTTGAAGAATGGTTTAATTACAGGTTGTCACGAGCAGCTCTAATAATGTGCAGAGTTTCTTCGGAGTTTTGTTGATGAAAAAACTAATTCACTATTCATAAGGGGCGAGAAGTGACTTATATGTAAATTTGAGGTACATGATATCCTTTCATATTCATGTAGCTTCACATAGATTTGATATTTGAGATGTGCGTTTTGAAACCGACATATGTATGTGTTATATTATGTTTTAATAGGAAATCATGCAGGGAGATCTCGACCTTGGTGGATACAGGAAAGCCATTGTCAATATTAGATGGTGTATTTGTGGCAGTCAAGGATGATATTGATTTTTATCCGCATCCGTTTAATGGTATACAACTTTATACCCAACTTTCAACTTACATATATTAAATCAATAAGTAGGATTTCGCTTATGTATCAAACTTACAAAGTTGTGGGGCAATAAGTTATAATAATCATATGTACACATTAGACAATATATGGCGTCTTTTAGGTTAAAAACAATAAGTTACTCCTTATACCGTCCTATAATTAGAAACTTCCAACAAAAATTGTTTGTGGTTCTTTAAGTATATGCGTCTATTTTGTATCCTAGCACAGGTCAGCGGGATTACTTGAAGTAAACAAATAAATTTATAAGCATGAAAACGTCACTACATCTTCTAGCAAGGTAACAGAGGAAGCTTGCGAGAAATGGCGATTGAGGTACGATAATTCTACCTTTTATTGTCTTAAACTTTAAGATTGTTCAATAGAAAATAATGGATTGCGGTTAGTTTAAAGCACCATCGGTCATTTGTGTCAAGGGAAACCAAGGTTATAGTAACAGTTATCTGGCTAAAGCGGAGGTTTGTTACACATAAGGATTAACCTATGTTACACAAAATGAGGAAGCTTCATTAAAGCTTTATTTTTGTGCTATAGCAATCGTGTAGCAGCTAGGATTTCTCCAGGAAGGATGAAAGAAGCGTTAGGCGATTGTATAACGGCTAAAAACATAGATCCCGACTTTCTCAAGGCTCAAGTTAGAGCAACATAGTAAGTCTCACTTCCTTATGAAGTTGTATGGTGTTTCAGTTTTATTGTTATTCCACTAATATATGTGACAAGATTTATTTTTTTGCGGAATAAAATAGAGAAAGTATTGAATCGTAAAATAGGTATAGTACTAATGGATTTATGCTTCAAGGATCATGTAAAACCTGATTGTAAATATATTCTCTGATGTAAATATATTCTTTAATGTTACCAGCATTCCATACATTGCGTTATACTTCTGACCTCCAAAAAAATCTAAACTTTTCTATTTCATAGCATTTACTATCTATAAATTTCATAGATTTTCACCGGCAATATTTGCTTATATACAGTTTTTACCTTGCAATGGGAGAAATTGAAAATTCTAAAAAGCGGCGCCCGATGTGCTTGCAATCTGGAATCGATAACTGTGTAGACAGGAAACTTATAGCACATGGCTCTGAGGGTCCGGAAAAGGCATTGGTAACTTTTTTCTCCGTATAAGTCATACTTTCTCAAATGTTAGTGTATTATCTCTTGAAATTCATACTCCAACTCTTGCAATATAAAAATTTTCATCTTTGACTTGGTATTTCTAAAGTCGAAACTTATGGTGAATCAATAACTATCTCATTCAGGTAAAACACCTTATTTATCATTACGTTTTACTTTATCACTTTCACAATGTGTGAAATCACTTCCCGTAACAAAAGGGTGTATGGTTTGTGTTATTTTTGGTTATTTCTTTCAAAGGTGTCTTTGATTAAATCATTTTCAGTATACCTTTACTACTATAAATCACTAAAGCTTTTGTATGCACCAAATTAGATTTATTATAAGCTACATATAAATTTAAATTATAATAAGTTATACATGACTTGAATATCGGTGAAATAAGTTTTTGAATCCAAGCGGGTATCATTATTAAGATGGTTTAATCCCATTTGTAAAACTAGAACATAATAATGATTTTGATGAGTGTTAGGAATTCAGTTTTTAGTAAAGTTACGATCATTATTGATCTTACGAGTCTTGTAATAGTTAGACAATATTAAGCATGTAATAGTTAGTCCGATAGGCTAGTTCGTTAGTCTAAATATTGTAAAGTCCAAGACCGGCCCATGTAAGCCCACAAGAAGGCCCAAGGCCGACCCAAAGGGACTAAATAAGGAACCCTCTCTACGCATAGAAAGGGTGTGAGTGTGTGTTAGGAAAGTGTGTAAGAGAAATATCCTCCTCCTTCCTTATGAAATAAAGTGCTTATCAAGAACACCTTCACCATCTTTCTCTCTTCTATGATTCTAGTGTTATGTGTGATATTTGAGTTTCTACAATTGGTATCAGATACCATGGGATGATCATGTGTTGATTGTGTGCGTTTTACTTGCAAAAATCTATAGAAACTAGTATTTTTTAGGCTTATACACGAAAAATCAAAAACTAAAGATTTTGATGTTAAAAATGTTAAAGTTATGGTTTTTATGTTAGATATACTTAGTTTAACAAAAAATTTCAGGTAAAAACGTTAAAAATTATGGTTTTTAGGTGTTTTAAAGTGTTATTTACGGTTGTACTTTCTTCGAATTGCGTGGTTTGACACTTGAAGACCGCGATTTGACTAGGTTGAATCAGGCGGTTTGATCTTATTTTCACGCGGTTTGATGTTTGAACTAGGCGGTTTGATCATTTAGCTCAAGCGATTTGAGTTAGTACCCCGCGGTTTGATTGATAAATCACGCGATTTGAGGTCGCAGGTGAAGCGATTTGAGATAATCTTAATCAGGCGATTTGATCCTAAATCTAGGCGATTTAACCAACCAAATCACGCAGTTTGATACTAAAATTCAGGTGATTTGATTAATCATTTCCCGTGGTTTGATACTTCAATTCCGGTGATTTGATCCATCATTTTAAGTGATTTGACTAACTGAATCACGCGGTTTAAGATCAACTATCATGCAGTTTGACTCAGTAAATCTCGCAGTTTGATAACTTCTTATTAGGCGATTTGAGTTCATGCATCAAGCGATTTGACAACTTGATTCAAGCGATTTGACCACTTGATTCATAAGGCGATTTTGATCATTTTATATCAAAAAAAAGAGTTTTTGTCGGGAAAACTTGTGTAAAATTTAATTTTTACGGTAATC
>BQNB010180940.1:0-12632 GCA_026074375.1 Tanacetum coccineum
TAAAACCCGTAAATGTCGTATTTTATTCGTTATAGCTCCGTTTTTAACGATTCTTTCGAGTACGATCTCGTAATTAAAAGTCATAGCATATTTTTGATGTTTTAAAAATATCACTTTCTGTAATGAATAGTAAATTTTATAAAAATAGTTTTATAAAACTATTTCTCGTCGTAAACTCGTAACTAACGTATCTTTTTACTTATAAATCGGTTTTTCAAGTTTCTTATCATTTTGGAATCGTCATGAGACGTACTATTTTTATAAAACATAATATGTATGTCTTGGATTTCGTGCCAAACCAGCCCCTATGTAAACTTTTATATACTTAATTATATAAACTTAGTTTATATACTTTTCCACTTTATAACTTACCACATGTTACCATACTTATAGATTTATTATTCCATGATATATACAACAATATAACATAAGAAAAAGTGTACAAAATCATAATCAAAAGAAAGTTATCCATTTAACATATTTAAAACCCTAATTGGTGATATAGTTATATAGAACATGTAAACACATAAAATGATGAAAGTAAAGACATAAAGGTTTAAAGATAACCTTATATTGATGTATGATGATGAACCAAAGTATCTAAACCCTTGTTTAGATATAAAATCCAAGCTTGCACACTTGAAACCCTAGTTTTCAAATGAAAACCCTAATCTTGCTTAACACTTGCAAATGGTTAACCAAGGCTTCAAACCATTTTAGTAGGTCTTAGATATGTTGTGTGTATGCTTGTAATAGTGGTAGAAAGTTTTGTATGGGTTATTTAGGAGGGGGGTTTTGAGCCGTGGCTTTCCAAAGAGAAAAAGGGAGAGAAAATGATTTTTGATAAGTGTTTTAAGTGTATGAATGATCTCTCTCAATGCTCATGCTATATATAGGAAGAAAAGTGGTCAAAGAACACTTAGAGGGAATTAAGGAGTCTTGTATTCTTGGTTCCCTAATTAGGAGGTGGTCTCATGAAATTAAGGAATATGTTTCTTAGCTAGATATTTTCTTGGTGACTTCTCCACCTATATTTCGTGTATATGTATGTATATAAGTGATATTTTGAGTTAATTTTGGGTATTGGGTATAAAAGTGGGTATTTGTTGAAGCGTAGAAAAGTTTTGGTGGTTCCGGGAATACCTAAACGTAATTTATCGCGAAACGTAAACGTTTTACGTAACCGATAAAAATAAAACATACTAAGTTGATTATTACTTTCCTAATAATAATATAATGATGTCTTGACGTAAACTTTAATTTGTTTGGCGTCCGTTTACGTTGATTGTTGATTTTTAGTTTACGCGATTTAACGTATCGATTAAAATTAAAAGCGAACGCGTACGAGAAAAAAAATAAACAGTGAATTTAAATAGCATCGTAAATGACCTGAAAATATGGAAATGTTACAACCAACACTAAGATCTTGTGGTAGCACATAACCAAGACGTTCGAGTTGTTCTACATATCCTTTCATCTTAAGAACATATGCAGCAACTGGTTTACTCTCCTCTTGTTTGCAAGCATGTAAAGTTTGGCCCAGCTTGTTTCTTAAACATAGATCTTAGCTCCTAAAGCATCTCAAAGGGTGAATAATTTTTAAATTGTCTATGAAGTTCATGAGTCATACTCCCGAGCACAAGACAAGCCACCTCATTGTAAGCATCATAAATCGCATTCTATTTCGCCAGCACATTTGCTTTGGAATCTACTGTAGGAGTTGGGGGAATAGGCTGTTCAATGACAAACATTTTCTTTTCAACTCTCAAGACCAACTTGAGTTGATGAAACCAGTCATTGAAATTAGTTCCAGAAAGTTTTTCTCTTTCAAACATCGACCTGGAAAGCCGAATGGTTTATGTTTTGAATAGGTAGTGCCATCTACTAAACATAAAGTTCAAGTATTTAGTAATTTTTATAATACTCCTTGAAGAAAAATAACTACCCATGTTTAATCAAATAAACAATTAATTTTCTAAAGGCTATGGCCCTACTTGACATACCACCGTCACATCAGTTGATTTGCTAGTGACGGTGTATTCAAAAGGTAATTGACGATCAATAATATCCACCGGTGCAATTCCTAGAACCTTATGGGACTTACTTTATTACAATAATATACTAGTAAGCATATTTCATCCCATCTATGCCTCGAGTTTAGGGTCTCACCACTAAACCGATTAAGTCGTCCAATCAAGAACTGTGATTATGTAACATTAACGTCTCACGAAAAAAGTGTATAATCACCTTGAGATTATGATCTACATATGTCTCACGCATAGTAAAAAGCATCTACAAGTGTTCTTACAAATTTGATGGCAACAACTTATTTAAAGGGTATAATATTTGACGTGGCAAATATATACGAAGAAGCATGCATACATCTTCGTATCATAGATTTTAATAAAAACTTTACTCAATTAAGTTATTTATTACGGTATCACTTATTTTCTATACATCTAATGTATAAATGTTGTTACCTTTTTTTAAATTGACGATTCAACGTGTTTTCAAAACTTAAAGATTTTATATTTTATCGCGGGAAAAGATTAAAGAATGGTTAAAAACCATTCAAACCCTAGACCATTTGCGACTTTCTAAATAGTATGCAAGGTAAGGAAACTACAACATAGTCAGGTATTATAAGGTAATGGTATCTACAAGACCGAAGTCTTGATGAGTCTCCTCGAACCTTATCCATGCAACTAAGTAGTACTTTTTCAAATTACGTCATTGATAAAAATAAAACTCTAATTTGAAAAAAACACATTATGAATTATAAAATAGTCCATAATAAATCTAATTTCATAATTATTAGTCATGTTTATATTTAATTTTTGAAAAACCCTTTTATTTTCTTACAAGTCTAATACTTAAAATAAAACAATATAAACTAGAAACTAATACACATAACATTTATTTAAAAATAGCACTTAACAATTAAGTCATGCAAATATCAATTATGATCCTAATTATCTAATAATTAAAACATGTATGTATTAATATAAGGCTCTTTCGTCCTAAAAACTCCGGCCACATTCATCGATATAATCGATTGCGTAAGCCTTATACAAATACATACCACATTGCACATAAATTTAATAAACTTTTTTAGGCCCCATTAAGACATAGCCAAGGTCTTCCCTAGCTTTTAAAGTCGTGGATCGAAACCACATAAATTTAATGTCTATGTTTAGGTCTTGATCATCATATTTGCACAAAACCCTTTTAACAATTAACAAGATTTATATCATATATCCCTCCATGATAAATTGCATGTATTTATCATGGATACCGAATTAACAATTAATTTAAACATAAAACCGATCAATTAACAATTTAAACACATCAAGTTTTATATTGTAAAATTTCATACAACCTAGAATTCGTCTAATTAATTTTATAACCGATAAAAATTGAATCTTGATGCACAAAGATCGAATCTTTATGCATAAAATACCCAAAGGGCTTTAAAAAAATTAAAAAAGAACCCTAATATTTTTATCCAATTTTATTCCTTGTAACTATAAAATCTATAACCTGGCTCGTGCTGTTGGGTTTTTACATCTTTTAACCATTAAATACACGAGTACGCAGCGGAAGATTAAACACGTATAGAACTTATAATCAACAAGGGTTCAAGAACGCGCATACCTTTTAGCAATAAACAAACCGCCTTCTTGAATATACGCGTATGTATAACACCACGCGAAACCACTAGGATCAAAAGAATAATCCCTCTACTTCATCACACACAATACGTTCTTAGCAAACGATGAAGTATGCTAGTACTAGTAGTGTTTAACCAAACGATCACCTTCGTCTTTGATTCAATCAACACACGAATAAAACACCACGGTTGTGGTGTTCGATCGCCAAACTGAAACCTTAAGGGTTGTTTGGTTCGATCGCACGATAAGGGAGAGCAAAACCGAAAACCCTAGAGGGTTTGGAGCGCCGGTGGAACAAAAGAAGAAGCACAAAGGAAAATTAGGGTTTAGTGATTTCAAGTTATAAGAATAATGAAACCAAAAGCCCCTATTTATAACCCTTGTTGCTTGGAATGCAAGCAAGCAATCCCACCTCCTTAAGGAGAGGGGTTCGGCCGACTAGGAAAGAAAAGGGGCAAACCGCAACCTTCCATTCTTCGGTTTTTGCATATTAGTCCTTTAACTTTTAACGACTAATAATATTTCTTGTTAAACTTTTAACGATCGTTTATTAAACACTAATATATTACATTAATATATTTAATCGTTGTTCTACGTATTAACGAGTGCGTCCCCGTAGGCTCGAATAGATTTTCGAACATATATTATTTATACTTGGACATATTTCAACAGCTCCCACTTGGACATGTATAAATAATATAATTACATTGGTAAGCGTCTAGTAACACGTCAATGCTTCTAGAAATATCCGAGTCTGGTTTCATAACGACACGGATAAATGATTTATGAATTTACAATCCCTTTGTTTCAGATACCGTGTTAAAAATGGATATGGATCAAGGTCATTCCATTATTTAACGATTCTGTTTCTCGTATATGTAACTAATCAAGATTACCAAAAATCAATGAGACAACTCTACATGAGTTTCCGGGTACGGCCATACACACATCTGATTAATTCTACGAGGAGCCCAGTGGCATCATTCTTCAACCTTTGAAGGAACAAATTCTTTATTGACTACAAATGTCAAGTCTTCATGCTTCACAATCACTTCTGAAATAGCCCTTATTAGTCACCATTTTCAGGATAACTTAAACTAGATCAAGAAGGATTATTCACACTAGTTGGATACCCGCGCATAGCGGCGGCGATAAAAATTGCTAACTCAACTCGCTCCGCAATTCCCTACCCGCTTAGATAATTCGTTTGTTTGGGTTTTCGTAGCTTTCCCGCAACATCATATTAACATCATTCTCGCTTGTATAAAGACTCACACACTCTCTTACCCATCAAACATTGTCTCCAAAAGTATATATCTTTTACGAATCAAGTTTGTATTCAAATTAAAGTTAAAGTTGTTAAAAAATTCAAAATAAACCCACTAAAAATGTGAAAAGCTAAAAATTTATAAAAATATATCAAAATGGATGTTGAATTAAAGATCACGAAATTTTAGAAAATAAAGTGAAATTAAATCATAAAAAAAATAAATAGATAAAAAGATATGTCAAATTGAAAATAAAAGTGATTTTTTAATTAAGAAGTGACACATGTCACTCTATGATGTGATTTTCTAAAATAAGATGGATGGTCAAGATTGCACCTCCTTATCTTAATTTTTGATGGGACCCACATTGTAAATGCTTTATATAATAGTATAGATATAGATTACACTGCCAAATCATTATGGGTTTGTATATGAGAAGAGGGGAATCCGAATAGGTGGGTATGAATAATGCATGAGTTTTATGGGTATCAATCCCATTTTTTCAAACATTCTTTCAGGAAACCCACGAATATACCTTTCAATCTTCTTCTTTTCAGTAGGCACCAATTCATGACACATCAAGGCCAGTTCGTGGAAACGATTGTTGTAAGCTTCAATATCATCTCCTTTCAGAGTCAGAGTCCAAAGCTCTTGTTCCATCCTTTGGATTTCAGTTGCTGGGCAGTATTCAGTGGTCATCATAGCTTTCACGTTGCTCCAGGGGATCTGATTAGCATTAGCAAGTCCCAAAGTCTGAACATTTCCGTTCCACCAGGTCAGAGCACGACCCTCGAACGTGCACATAGCAAACTTCACTTTGTCATCTTTAGCACATTTGCAAATTTCAAACACTTGCTCCATCTTTTCGAACCAACGTTTCAGTCCGACTACACCTTCAGTCCCCTTGAAAGAGTGGGAGCTTGCCATTCCATAAAAGTCTTCTCGAAATCCAACATCTCTGGTACAACAGAATCCCTCTAGTATTTGTTGATCCGTATCCACCATTATTGTTTGAGTCACTCTAGTCCTTTTCGTATTTTTCTAATGGCTTTTGGCCACACGCTTTTCCACTATCTTCCTAACAGATTTCTTCTTAAATCTCCTGGGCGGCATGATTCCGTCAGCACAAGTAACACAATAATCCCCGTTTGAGAATGTGTAAAACGTAATGCAGAAGTTATGGCACATGGTAAATAATGGAGAAATGAATATAAAATAATAATTAAAAAAGTTGGATAAAAAAATTATATAATTGATCGATAGAAATAGATATTGATATCAAAAATTGGGGTTAAAAGGGAAAAAAAAACCAGAAAAAAAAAAACAATTTTTTTTTTCTCGAAAAAAAATATTGTTTATTTAAACACCCCCAAAAAGGCTTTATTTGTATATATATAATGTTTATATATAATGCAATAATGACAATCGGAAAAGAAAGTCAGGATCAGGAAACCGCGCGAGGGAATCGGATAGCGATGAAGGAATCTTATTAAAAAGACAAGAACAAGAAAACCTTTAAAAACATTTTGGTTAATAGACTAGGTTTTGAAAACGACCCCATTCCCTATAACCTTGCTCTGGTACCATCTTAACACCCCCAAATCAGGTAGCAGCGAATGGTAACAATGGGTCGCTAATCAAAGTACAACAATCAAGATATAGAACGACCATAAATGGACTTATAAAGACAAGATTTCATTTGATGTCATAGCAAAATATCAGAGTTCATACATATCCCCATATTTTTAAAATCATAACATTCATAATAAACAAAACATTATAATACCAAAAGATGACTTTAGTTTTTAAAATAAAAAAAGTTTTCATAAACATTAGAATAAAACACAGAAATCCGTCATCCATTGATATCCGCCATGGCTTCCCGTCCATCTTCATACTCTAGACCTAAAATTCATGCAAAAAAGCAACACAAAGGTTGAGAGAAAACATAGTGTTTATCAGTAAAAAGGGTGGACCAAGTTCGAAGTACTAGTAGACTCGAAACACATTCGGAATTCTCCAAAACATGTATTATTACACTAAGCTCATGACACCGAACCTTAAACTTAGATTTGGTGCCCAATCAGAAATAAAATGCTGCCAACAACCCTAACATCTCTCAATGTTAAATGCACCCGATCAAACTAGTTACCCAAGTAAGGGTGGGGTTGTTTAGTCCCGATAGAATCTATCCATAACACCAGCGCTCACTTAAAGCAATTAACGTTTCATGATAAAAAGGGACTACACGGCAATAAAGGTAACTTAGGCATTAATATTCAGGCAGTAAAAAACACTTGTGTCCAATAGTAAAACAAGCAATGTAATTCACCCCGTAGATTTTGTAAAACAATTGTAGAAAAAGGGGGCTATGAACTCACCTTGAGTGAAATAGGGAAATCAACAAGTATTCACAATAAGAAAAATGTCGTCACGAAGGAATCCGAAGGCAACCTAATCCAATATAGGTCGTATAATACTTAAGACCCTTTTGATTAATATATAGCTCATCATACTATCGTTCGGGCTATCATAATTAAGAGGTCGTGTAGTGAACGTATGAGGAGCTAGGACACTTTAAATCGTAAATTCAGCAACTTGTCGATACGCCACCCCAAAGAGGCCTTATCATTATGAAACTCCCTAGTAATATAGTACTTTGATAACTAATACAACGTATGATTCTATATAGCTACATCACCGTCTACTCGTTTTAGTGAAAACATAATTAAAACGAAAAAATGTTTAAAAGATACTTTGGGTAAAAATGGCTAACATTCTCGATTCTAATACCGTGTCGAGCGTTTTCTAACGTCACGCCTTCGTATTACCAATAATCAAAATATAACATTTTTAAAATTTAGTTTTTCTGATGAATAGTGCTTTTACGTTATATAACAGACTTAATACTTATTTTTATAGTTTTGTTAACGAAAACTCGTAAACGACGTAATTTATTCGTTTATTAGACCCTTTTTTAACGATACTTTCGAGTACGATCTCGTAATTAAAAGTTATATCATATTTTTTGATGTTTTAAAAATACCACTTTCTGTAATGAATAGTAAATTTTATAAAAATAGTTTTATAGAAGTATTTCTCGTCGTAAATTCGAAATTAACGTATCTTTTTCGTTAAAATCGCTTTTCAAGTTTCCTTATCATTTTGATCGTCCATGAGGCGTATTTAATTTAAATACATGCTAACATACTGTATGAGTCGAATTAAAACAGCCCTTATATGGATTTTGTATACTTTTAATCATAACTTCTTAAGTAAACCTTTAAACCCTACTTATACCTAAACATGTTCATGACTTAACCATATGTTACATACATTTACATTCATTTTCCATGATATATATAATCCAATACATAAGAAAAAATGCATAGAATTCATAAACATAAAGCGAAAACTTTTTTTACATATTAAAAGTTCTTACGTGTATTTAGCCATAAAAACATATAAAAATGATGAAAGTAAAGACATTGAAGGTTTTAGATAACCTTATTATGATGTAAGATATTGAACCAAAGTAATCTAAACCCTTGTTTAGATATTAAACCCTAGGCTTTCCATTTAAAACCCTATTTCACTCTTTGATTAATACTTGAAAAAGCTTAGCCAAGGTTGGAAACAGCCTAGAATAACTTAGGATGGATGGTGTATAGTGTGATGGGTTTAAGTAAAAATTTTGTATGATATATTGGGATCCCTAATTGATCCGTAGCTATAAGGGTAGCCAAAAGGGAGAGATTGGATGTGATTTTTAAGTAAGTGTTTAGGCATGACTTGACTTCTCTTACTAGAAACATGTATAAATAATGTGTAAGTCTTGTCAAGGGAACCATGGTATGGCCGAGGGATTGATATATGGTCCCGGTAGATGGTCTATAGGTCAAAGAAACAAGGACATGGGTGTTGGTTTAATGAGTAGTGTTTAACATTGACCAATGGAAGAGTTTTTGGTATATCTTTATGTATATTGCAAGAATTTCGGCAATATTAAGCTATACATGAATATATTGATAAATTTTTATATTGGGTATAAAATGTGGGGTATTTGTTAAAGCGTAGAAAAGTTTTTGTGGTTCCGGGAGTGCCTAAACGCAATTTATTATCGCTAAAACGTATACACTTCTACTAACCGATAAAAATAAAATGAACATTAATTATAACTTTCATAAAAATAATAAAAAGATGGCTTGACGTAAACTTTAAATTCGTTTGGTGTCCGTTATACATTATTGTTGGATGTTTAGCTTACGCGATTTTACTATATAATGAGAATTAAAAGTAAACGCGTGCGAAAAAGGAAGGAAAAAAAATATAATTATTAAAATAGATGACGTAGCAAATGACCTGAACATACGGAATGTTACAGTCTCCTCCGGTTAGAAGAGCCTTGTCCTCAAGGCTCTAAGTGTGCGCCACCAAATGATGAAGGTACGGGGTTCAGAGAAAAAGAATCGGATATTTCTCCGAATTGGTCTTCACGTTCCCAAGTATACACAGCTCCTTGCCGAGAGTTCCAACGAACTTTGACAAATGGTATTCTTCTCCGCTTTAGCTTCTTTACATCTCGTTCCACGATCTCAAGAGGTTCTTCAACAAAATGAAGATTTTCATCAACCTCGATCTCATCCAAGGGCACTTGAACATCTGGCTCCGCCAAACATTTCTTGAGGTTTGACACATGAAACGTGTCGTGAACACAACTTAGCTCCTGGGGTAACTTCAGCCGATAAGCCACCGGTCCAACACGCTCGATGATTTCAAACGGTCCGACATATCGTGGTGCTAGTTTTCCTTTTTTACCAAATCGTACCACTCCCTTCCATGAAGATACCTTTAGTAACACTCGGTCTCCCTACGAATCAAAGAGTTTACGCCCTTAGCATCATATGCTATTCTGGCGAATCCTAGCCGTCTTTAATCTTTCCTTGATTTGAACATCTTTCAGTCGTTACTTGCACAAACACTGGTCCATAATTTGACTTTCTCAACTTCAGCCATATCAACGGTGGAACTACATTTTCGCTCCATACAGAGGCCTCGAATGTGCACAACTTTTAATGCTCGTATGGTAACTGTTATAATAAGAAAACTCAACCAACGGGAGATGAGTATCCTAACTACCACCAAAATCCATAACACAAGCTCAGAGCATATCCTCTAGTGTCTTAATAGTACACTCACTCTGACCGTCGGTCTAAGGGTGGTAAGCCATGCTCATGTATAGTCTTGTACCCAACGCCTCCTAAAGAGCTTGCCATAAGTGTGACACGAATCGACCATCACGGTCTGAAATGATTGACACTGGTACACCATGTCTCGCTACAATCTCATTGATATAAATCCTTGCTAACTTCTCTGTTTTGTAGTCTTTACGGATAGGTAGGAAATGAACCGACTTGGTCAATCTATCCATAATGACCCAAATTGCATCATACCCATTGCTGCTTTTAGGAAACTTTGTGACTAAGTACATTGTTATATTCTCCCATTTCCACTCAGGAATTTCTGGTTGCTAAAGTAATCCTGAGGGTTTCTGATGTCCGACTTTAATCTTAGAGCACGTAAGACACCTGCTAACATACTCAGCAATGTCTCTCTTCATACCAGGCCACCAATACAAGTCTCTCAAATCATAATACATCTTATCCGCACCCAGATGTACTGAATATCTAGAAGTATGAGCTTTATCCATAATTAATTTCCTTACACCACCAACTGATGGAATCCAGATACGATCAAAGAAGTAAATTTCACCATCATCTCGTTGCTCAAAGTGTCTTTCTAATCCTCTTAGCCATTCAGTTGGGGCTTTGAGATCCTTGGAAGCTTCGCCTTGTGCTTCCAAAATCTTAGTCTTAAGTCCAGAATGGATAGTAATACTCATAGCATGTACTCATCTTGACTTGAGCCTTTCTTTTCTACTCAAGGCATCTGCCACCACATTTTCCTTGCCCGGGTGATATTTGATCTCACATTCGTAGTCACTGAGCAGCTCGATCCACTGCCTTTGGCGCATATTTAAATCTTTCTGGTCAAATATGTACTGGAGACTCTTGTGGTCAGTGTAGATAACACTTTTTGTCCCATAAACATAATGTCTCTAGATTTTAAAAGCGAACACCACCGCACCCAATTCCAGGCCATGGGCGGTTTAATTTTTCTCATGCTTCTTCAACTGTCTTGACGCGTACGCTATCACTTTGCCTTGCTGCATCAGCACGCACCCAAAACCTTGTTTTGATGCATCACAATAGACCACAAAGTCATCGGGTCCATCGATGAGTGCCAACACAGGAGCATTGTATAGTTTCTCCTTCAGAATTTGGAAAGCTTCATCTTGCTTATCGCCCTACACATAAGCCTTATTCTTTTGATTCAACAGGGTGAGGGGCTTGGCGATCTTGGAGAAATTCTCGATAAACCTTTGGTAGTATCCTACCAATCCTAAGCATGAACGGATTCCAGTTGATGATTTAGGAGTCTTCTAGTTATTGACCGACTCAACCTTGCTAGGATCTACGTGGATACCATCATGGTTGACCACATGTCCTAGGAACTGGACTTCTTGTAACCAAAATTCGCACTTTGAAAATTTGGCGTACAACTTCTCCTTCTTGAGTAAGTCTAAAATCGTCTTCAGGTGGACTTCATGCTCTTCTTCTGACTTTGAGTAGATTATGATGTCGTCAATGAACACAATTACGAATTTGTCCAAATACGGCTTGCAGACGCGGTTCATTAAGTCCATAAATATTGCTGGCGCGTTTATCAGTCCAAATGGCATGACTGTGAACTCAAAGTGTCCATAACGTGTTCTAAATGCGGTATTCAGTATATCTTCTTCTCAGACTCTCAACTGATGATATCCTGAATGAAGATCTATCTTGGAAAAATAATACGCACCTTGTAATTGGTCAAACAAGTCATCAATTTTGGGGAGAGGGTAACGGTTCTTTATAGTCAACTTGTTTAGTTCCATGTAGTCAATACACATTCTTATCGAACCGTCTTTCTTCTTGACAAAAAGCACTGGTTCTCCCCATGGTGAGTGACTTGGTCAAATAAAACCCTTCTCTTGAAGTTCTTTGAGCTGGTTTGACAATTCTAACATTTCTGAAGGGGCTAATCGGTATGGAGATCTAATAACTAGCGATGCGCCTGGAATCAGATCAATGCGAAATTTTATCTCTCGCACACGAGGTAAACCTAACAGATCGTCTGGAAATACCTCAGGGAAGTTTCGGACAACACGTATGTCATCAAGCTTTTTCTCATCAGCCTTGATACATGCAAGTGAACCAAGATCCTTTTCCGGCCTCTCGCCTTGAACTTCAAGTATCTTGCCATTCGGAAGAGGAATACAGACAATATTCTCATAACAATCGATGAGAGCTTAGTGGTATGCCAACCAATCCATTCCAATGATAACATCAAAACTTCCTAGCCGGGTTGGTAACAAGTCTATTTTGAACACGTGATTACACAAAACTAATGTGCAACTACGTAAATCTCATAAATCTTTATGTATTTATTTTTACTGTTCATAGCAGTTACGTATTTATTTTTATGGATTTAGTTATCGTAAATCTCGTAAATGTCGTAACTTATTCGTTTTAACTCCGTTTTTAGCGATTCTTTCGAGCATGTCTTCGTATTTAAAAGTTTTATCGATTTA
>BQNB010180942.1:0-10000 GCA_026074375.1 Tanacetum coccineum
ATTTTAGAAATTTTACACTACAATTCTTTTCGGCAGGGGGCACATGCCCCTTGTGCCCCCTCCTTATCTCCGCCCATGGCAACAGTTCATTGGTTTGTGGAAAAGTGGGTCCCGCTTCTGTCACAAACACAATGCTGCTACATAGGATTAGGCATACATTTCGGCATGTCAGTTGAGCATGTCAGTTGAGCATGTCAATCGGTGCTCAACGCGTATTTTATTAGCGTTTCAAATAGGAGCGTATAGACAAAATCCAAAAGCTAAACGCTCGTTGCCAAACAAGTATTATTTTCTAAACACATTATATTGTTCTGCAAAGCTCGTCACCAAACATAACCTTCGTGATTGAAACATAGTAGTAGTTTTATTGTGATTCGATATCCGTTCGTTTAGGTTGCTTTAGTTATTTGCTTTATATGAGCGGGATGCCATGTGATTTAGTTCCAACTTCTCAATTTGTTGCTATCTCATGCAAAGGTTTAGGTAAGATGTAGGGATATGTGAATTACTTTTGATAAGTAAGTTTATCCTAGTTAGGTAACAACATTTATGTGATACTAGCTAGGTAACTACATTTGGTTTGATGATAAGTGATTCAAATTGTAAATCCATGAGGTATGAATCTTTATTTTAACCGGTCAGGGGTGGTAAAAGGCTAGTGACCGTCGTCACTAAAATGTGAGAGGTCTCAAGATCATTTCCTGCTTTGTGCAAACAACCCTGATGTGGTTTCACCAACCATCCTTGAAAAGGGGAGGGGCTGTACTCGGTTTGTGGCGGTAGGCTAATGTTAACTTGTGTTTTAGTATTCGTCCATATGAACCATATTAGGACATTAGAGCACCGGGTATGGTGGCACAGACCTTGTGCAAGTCCAATGTGGCATGCATACTTGGCATCGCCAGTGGCATGCCACGATACCAAAAGTTGTGTGAGTGAGTGGAAAAGTGAGTGAAGTAGCACACGCTAGTTGGGAGAAATAGGAAGAAATTTTTTTATTTATTTATCTATTAATGAATGAATTTTGGTGTGTGAGTGGGTGGGGTCAAACTGGCACGTGCCACGAATGAGGGTGTTTTTTTGGTGTGTGTGAGTACGATCTGGCGCTGAGGTGGCAAATTGGCACGTGCCTGTTTGTGTTACCATACGTAGTGCTCTTAGGTTACCTTAGTTTTTAACTTAAGACGATTTGGAAGCAATTGCAAAATTGCTTCATTTCTGCCCAAAAATCCCATACTTGAAAGCTGGATCCAAACTGTGCGCCAGGGGGCTCTCAAACAACACACTAGATTAAACTGATCTATGCTTTATGTGTTCAAGAGTGGCTTTGATATCTGTCCATAGGACCATATTTAATTGGTTTAGATGCACAATGCACTAGGAGTTTGAAACCAGTTACTAAATACAAAGGCTCATAATAAGCCTTATACCGTGTAATATTTTTGTAAATATTCTAGAAAATCTGATAGTTTATATTTCTACTTTATGTTGCTTTTGGTGTAATATTTTAAATTTGATTTAAAATAGATGAATGTGGGTTTTGCTTTTAGATTACGAGTATTCACTATTGGGACTTCCAGAAGATAGTATTGAGAGGGCAAGAGTTAAACATGAAGTACACACCAGGAGTGCACGTAGGCTTGAAGAGCTTTGCTTCAAAAATGGTGGAATATACATCAAGCTTGGTCAACATATTGGTCAGTTGGTAGGACCTTTTTCCATCTCTTTAATATCGGAATTTCAGTTTCTTGTTTGACATGTTTGACGACCGGATTAATAGTATATGTAGCTTATACGTTTAGCTGAATTGAATGTTATGACTTTTCATTTAGGAATATTTGGTACCTCAAGAGTACATTAAAACATTAAGGGAGTCAATGTTGAATAGATGTCCGACTTCTTCATATGACCAAGTGTGTCAAGTTGTTAAGAAAGAGCTTGGTGGGGAACCTGAAGAAGTACGTATATTTACTGTGTTTTTTTTTTATATATAAAAGTATTTGTTTCCCTAATCTTGCTATGGTCTTACTTTTGTATTAGATATCCAGAGTCATAGAGTTTAATTTAGCTATTTACTTTCACAGATATTTGATGAGTTTGACCCTGTCCCTATTGCAAGTGCTTCCCTTGCTCAAGTTCATGTTGCTCGAACTCACGAGGGGCAAAAAGTTGCTGTGAAGGTTTCAATTCTCACTATAAATCCATATTACTCTGGTTTTATATGGTAAAATCAACTTGGTTCTTTGCCACGCTTAACTCATCTGATACTGTAATCTGTAATCGTGTATCAGGTACAGCATATGCACATGACAGATACCGCAGCTGCAGATTATGCAACAGTCGAATTCATCATCAACACTTTACATTGGCTCTTTCCTTCATTTGATTACAGGTTTGTATGTTATAGCTTACTGCCTATCTTCTTTTTGTTATTCTACTGTTATTTCTTTATGTATGTGTTTATTGATGGAAATATTTGGTAATAACCATAGTTGCGCCTGGGTTGTAATATAGGTGGTTGGTAGATGAAGTACATGACAGTCTACCTAAGGTCAGCTATAAATTTTTGACCCAAATGCATCTGAATCTGTCATTATGACCTTTAAAATAGTATTGCTAATAAGCCACGATGATGATCAGGAACTTGATTTCTTAAATGAGGCCAAGAACAGCATTAAATGTATGGATAACTTTCGAAAGTTATCTCCACATATTGCAGACTATGTGTATGCGCCCAAGGTATATTGGAACCTAAGTACCACAAAATTGTTGACTATGGAGTTTGTAGAAGGCGCAGAAGTCAATGACTTGAAGAGCATCCAAAAACTTGGAATCAACCCACATGACATTGCAAGGCTAGTAAGTATCTTTTCTCTGTACTACCAATTGGCTAGTTGCAGCAGTTTTCCTTCTGGGAGCTATTATCTAGTTCATGTCCCGTGCTGTTTATTGGTGAATGTTTATGGTAAGGGCTTTCTTTTACACAATACAGGTCAGTAGAACATTTGCTGAAATGATGTTTAAACATGGATTTGTGCACTGTGATCCACACGCTGCTAACTTGCTAGTTCGCACAATGCCTTCAAAAAGAGGGATTTTTGGTAAGGCATCTAATTTTTAAACAAGACACTTGGAATCATACATTTTTATACCATGATTTTACTAAAGAGCTTTTAGTCAACATAGTTAAGTTTTTTGTTGTTATACTGTATTGCTTCCTATTTATAAGCTTCTAAGCTGTGCTACCTTCTTGCAGAACATATGATCAGAGTTGTCAATTGGGGTTCTTGAGTCTTGAGATTGCATCTTTAGCTAATCTTTTTTTTTTCTTCCAAATATCGCTGTGTACATTCATTATCCTAAAATAGGCTAGTCTTGCTTCGTTTAATTTAATTCCATGGCATTATTCTTATAAATGTATTTATTCTAATTCATAAGAGGCCCTGAAGACAGGTACATATACACCTGAATACGTTAAGAGCAACGGGCATAATAATAGATCTGTTTTTAGTTGAAATAGTTATGTTAGAAAGGCATAGACTTCTTCAATTGATCATTTGGCATTTGAATTGTCAAATGACACATGCACTTGCTGGACTAATTGCTGCTAGTAATCTAAGCATTTTTGTCATCACCAACCTCCTCCTCTTTTTTTCCTTCATATACTCGATTTTCCCATACTTTATTTTCATGAAGCGATGTCTTCCTTATTGATGCTGTTTAGCCGTTTACAGGAAGAAGAAAACCACAACTGGTACTGCTGGATCATGGTCTATACAAAGTACTTGACAATTCTATTAGGACCAACTATGCTGCACTCTGGAAGGTGCCTCTTGCAATTTGTTGAATATTAATGGCTTATCATTTTATCTATTATCACCTTCTCACATCCATTTTTTCATGTTACCGCATTAGATCATCATTAATCTCCGCGCTGTATGGCTTGCTTACAGGCTTTAGTACTCGCGGATGCAAATGGAATAAAGGAAAATTGCTTGAAATTGGGTGCTGGTGAGGATTTGTATGCATTGTTTGCAGGGATTCTTACAATGAGGCCTTGGAATAGGGTTATTGATCCTGCCGTTGATCATCTTACCATTCAAGGCAATGCCGGTGACCACTCAGAACTTCAGGTTAGCTTACATTATATTAGGCTATACAAGGCAATGCCAGTGACCCTGCTGTTAATCATCTTCCCTATTTCAAAGTTTTTGGTGTATCTTGTATTTTGACTCTCCCATCCACATGAAAATTTAACATACAAACTGCTCCTCATGTCCTGTAAAAAGGGCCACAGGTCATGAACATATTCAGGGTAATATCTTTAAGGTTAAGTGGGAATTTTATATGTGGTTTAGTTGTTATTGTCTTATCTTTAAATGTTCTAATTGTTTATGAGAATTTAGCATCTGCATCATAATACCCAAGCGTTATGGCTCTATTGACTAATAGAACCTCTTTCTTGTTTTGCAGATGTATGCTTCCCTATATTTTCCTCAGATCACAGAACTTCTGCATAAACTGCCACGTGTCATCCTTCTAATGTTAAAGACTAATGATTGCTTGCGATCAGTCAATAACGCGTTGGTATGTCTTTTGCCAATCTAATTTTATATTTGTCTTTCAGGCTCCACATAATATCTATAATAAGAATAACTGTTAGAATTTGATGTTTCGATATTACTTATGGACAGATAAAAAGACCCTCTGTGGAGTCTTTCATTATTATCGGAAGAGTTTCTTCTGAGGCACTGATTGCGGAAAAGTTATCTCATGCAAATTCTCTCTTTAGCTTGCTACATGTTTGGTTGGAGGATATTTCACTTGAAGCCCGTTTTCTCATAATGCAAGTAGCCTTGTGGATACTGCAGTTCCGTACAGCTTTGGCTCTGTGAACATGTATCAGCATATTAGCATATATATAGAAGACAGAAATCATACCGAAAGAAATCATTGGGTGTTCAACCCTTACTGGGTTTTGACTCAAAAATAGTGCATTCTTTGGCTTCAAGCCCCTTGTTCCTAACCTATAATAGTCTGGGAAATTCAGCGGCCAAAATACAGGTACACATATTTGAATAACATGGAATTAAAAAGTCCATATTTCTATTCTTTCTGGACATAGTAGTGATCATGACAAGTGTAGTTTTGTGTCTCATATCCTCAAAATATGACATGTGGGTCTTTGGTTATAGTTTTGAAAATTGTAACAGATATACTTGTGAGTTTTATTTATGAAGCAATTCTTATTTCTGAACAATAGTTTATGTTACAAAACATTTGCATAATTGCGTATACATGCCAAAAACATTAAGAGGTTGTAGACCGGGGATGAGTTTACTTTGAAAGTCTACGTTAGTGGACGACAACTTTTAATTTGAATCCCTACCTCCAATTTGAAGTCTTCTTTAACCGTCGTATACTTCAAAGTTGGTCCACAAACTCATTGCATCCCACTCAATCTTTCTTAGACATTTTCTTCAATGCATTTGTTAGACGTTTCTTCCAATTATATATCCGAACCAGTCTTATTGTTAACACACAACAATGTAATTGGCAAATATGAGGATTAATATTTTTTGTTTAACATGACAGGAAACATTTATTATAATAGTTACAATTGTTTAAATTAAGAGAAACCCGCAATCACAATTACTCAAATAATGATAAACAAGACCTTCAATGTGCAAATACGAAAAAATAACAACATTTGCAAAATTAACATTTAATGTTTAAACCTCGTGCGCTTCACTATGTATTAAAGCTAGTTTAATAAAATATGATTTTTTTATATATGTTTATAATCACGCTATGCACTCATACTTCCCACATGCTAAAGCTTAAATAATTATATAACTCCGTTTGTTTAGGTGTTTTTTTATATGACGATCAAATAATAATACAATAATAATTTTTTTTGAAAGGCAAATATTTATAAGGGCAAATGCATAAAAAAAGTACATTCTTAGGTTCAATGTCATTTAAGGTACTCATCTTTTTTTTCTCGTATCGATCTTTTTTTTTGTTGCAATGTTAGGTCAATTAAAGTTTTGCATGTACATTTCTAATGACATTATTTTATTTATTGCATGTTAGGAATTTTATATGATTTTGTTATAAAAAAAATTCTACTTATTTTAAAACTATACAGTTTTTTACACGTTTTTATACACACATTTTTCTTACACGTTTTTATACACATTTTTATAACACATTTTTATACATAGATTTTTTTCACGTTTTTTACATGATTTTATCCACGGTTTTATACACTCCATTTTTATACACATTTTTATACTCGGTTTTTATTACTATTTTATAACGTTTTTTACACACAATTTTATCCACGTTTAAAAAAAAAAACATGCATATTAAACGTGTCTGATAAAAAGTGTTATAAAAATGTATGTATAAAATCGTAGATAAAAAAAGCAAATTATAGAAAAACGTGTATAGAAATTGTGTGCATATAAAAAACGTGTATAAAAATGTGTGTTAAAACGTGCATAAATATGTGGTATAAAAAGTGTATAATACTATGTATAAAAACGTGTAAAAAATGTGTGTATAAAAACGAGTAAAATATGTGTATTACAACATGTAAGTTTAAAATAAGTAGAAATCTATTTTTTAACAAATATCATTACAGGACTATCGATGCATAATAAAATATAGTCGTTAGATGTTAGAGATGTGGACATGCAACACCTGTTTAAAAAAAATTGTCGAACATTGCAACAAGAAAAAGATCGATACCTTAAATGAGAAGAAAAAAAAATGAGCACCTTTAATTAACATTGAACCTAAGATAGATACATTTTTATGGATTTGCCTGTATATTTATTAAACGGCACAAAACAACCAATAAAGGAAAATGACATCCACAATATCAAACAAGATAATAATAAAAATAATAATAATAATTGTTATGTATTTAGAAGTTTAAACAATGTTTTATTTGTAAATTTAAAGTTTTCTCAAAAAAATTACTAAAAAATAGATATTTTTACAATTATGTCTTATAAAATTGGAATTATGATTAACTCATTTTAAAAAATGTAGGGTTTGAGAAAATTTGTGCACAAGATTTATTGTTGGTGGGTTTCGTATATGGAGTTATCTTTTATGAAGAGTGGCTAGAATGGACCTTGGAATATGGTGTTATCTTCTATAAGGTACCTGTAGTTGCTTTTCTCCGAGGATGGACCTGAGCCTTATTGCGACACAAGTTGGAACTCCTATAATGCTTGACGCGGTTACACGTAGCTTGGGTTTGTGGAAGCATGGGGTTCGAGTAGATATGCGAGGCGCTTATTGAATATGTTGATGATAAAGAACTTAAAAAAAGAGGTATAATGGCGGATTCACAGGTTGTTGATGAGTGTGGTGACTCATTACATTGCAAAAATCAGAGTAGATTATGAATGTCAACCCCACAATCTTTGGGACCCTTGATGGCCAGGTTTTTGGCATTCGCAATGATCAGTGTCCCTAAATGTGTTCCTGAAAAAGGTTTTCATCTGCTGATGAGGTAATAGTGACGGTTTTATCCAGGTTAGTAAGAGAAATCAAAAAGGTAAGTATGTTGGACCATAAAGTTTGATTTTAATAGTGTGAAACTTAATCTTTCAAAGAAGAACCATGTACCCAACATTTTCAAAAACCCAGGGGAGAATGCAACTTCGACTGGAGATAAGTCCTTAATGTGGGAGCGTAGTAATGGGTTGTTAAATTACAAACTTATTTGAGAAAATTAAATGAAGTCACTATTATTGTCGGCCTGTAATTACTAGTGTGAAGGGTAAGGCGGGGGGGTACTATGAAAGAACTAATATCCATGTTGAAAAAGGAAATGTGTGATTCTGAAAGGAAAGTTGAGGAGTGTTCACTGTAAGAAAATCCTTCCACGGTCTAAGCCAAACAGGGGGCAACACCCTATGATGTATGTTCTTAATGTTTAGTGTTTGCTGGTGGATGTACGGGGTTTGAAACCGAAACCTAAACATTCTGAGGTTCGCAAAATTGTTAATGGAAAGAACCAACTTAGTGTGTGTGTGCAATCCTTGAATCCATGTCGATTTAATTTACGTCCCTCGCAAAAGTCTCTCCTAAAGTGTTTCGCAGTTGGGATTGGACGTCGAAAAAATGGGGGTTTATGCTCTCATGGTCGTCGTATTTATTTTCGGGTGGAATTGTGGATATTGTTCATGTCATGGTCCTTGGCTTCAATCAAACTCAGCTCTTCTGTTTAAGATAGTTCATAAAGACTCTAACAAAACCATGTTTTGTTCTTTTATATACGAGGTAATAAGCAAGTTGAAAGAAGAGCCTTATGGAGGGAATTGGGGGCTCATAAAATTACAGTTTTAGTTTGTGGTTTCCTTGGATTCTCATGGGTGACTTCATGTTGCACTTAATATGGAGGATATTACGCGGGGTTCTTCCTCGTCTATGATTCGGCAATGTGTGAATTTTAAAGACTGTGTTTCTATATTGAGATTATGGATGTTCATTGTTCTGGTATTCACTTTAGTGAATCAGAAGCCCATGGGTGGGGGGGGGGGGGGGTGGGGGGGGGGGGGGAGGGGGGGGTCTTAAAAAAACTTGATACGTATCATGGCTAACATGGAATTTATTGATACATTCCTGGCGCGTATGCTTTATTCCAGCCGTGCAGATATCAGATCACTCCCCTCGGTTTTGAAGTTTCCTTACTTTATGGGCCTAAACCTAGACCTTTTAAATTTTACATTTCATTGCAACTAAAGCAAGTTTTATGAAGCTCGTGGAATGTCATTGGAACACTATGTTGGGGGTCACAAAAATGGTTAAAGTTGTGTCGAAAATGAAGCTTTTGAAGAAGCCCCTTCGGATGCTTTTAACGAGACCAGAGCAAGTCTTCATGAAAGGAGTGAATCAATTGAGAATAAACTTGACACGGTTCAAAAGGCCTGTGGACTCTAATCCAGATGACCCTTTTCTTAGAGAGGAAGCATGTGCGTCATGTCCAAGCGTTAACGAGTCGATATTGATGAGACGGTTTTGAAGCAAAAAGCCAAAGTGGAATGGTAGCGGCGGGTGACTCCGTTACGCATACTTCCACAAAAACTATTAAAAGCATGAACCAAAGGAAGCAGGATTGGGAAGTATTTTAAATCAGTTAATGTCGCTGGTTTTCGGGTAACCATATGCCATAATGTTTTTGTCTCACCTTTATGGAGTTGTTCTTGGGTTCTGATGTGGAGTGCACAGACTTGGCGTGGAGGGATTTTCACAAACACCGTAACTACAAATATTGTGATTAAAGCATGGTCAGTCAATGTACATAAATGATGAATATAAAGCTGCCATGTTCGATATTGGAGATGATAAAAACCCCGGGCCCAGACGGGTTTACTTTATTTTTCTTCAAAAAAGGTTGGAGCATTGTCGGTGAGGATGTGTGTAATGCGGGTTCGTGATTTTTTTTCCAATGGAGATTCTGAAGGAGATCATCATACCTTTTTAGCTCTTATCCCCAAAGTCTCTACTCCTTTAGAAGTCTGCGGACTTTCGTCCTATTTCGTATATGTTGCAACGTTATTTACAAGTGCATTAGTAAAATTCTTACTAATTGATTATTGAAGGAGTTAAAGAGCGGTGGTGTAGTAATAAACCAACGCCGCATTTATCTCGGGGCGCCGTATCTCGGGATAACATTCTTTCTAAACTCAAAGAAACTTAATGCTATGGTTATCATAAGAGAAAAAGGTCCACCTAGATGCGCGTTTAGATTTATATTCAAAATGCGTTGATACGATGGATTGACGTTTTCTTGGAGAACATTTTATTAGATTCGGATTTCACAATACTATGGTTAAATGGATTATGGCTTGTGTTACATCTACTTCCTTCTCGTGGAGTATCAATGGCAATATTCATGGATACTTTAAAGGGAAAAAGGGGTCTTCGACAGGTGGGTTCGCTTCCCATATCTGTTCATCTTTGGTTATGGAATTTT
>BQNB010180944.1:0-12632 GCA_026074375.1 Tanacetum coccineum
TGTTGGTAAAGAAGAAGCTATTGAAAATAATATTAAAGTAATAAATAATAATAACAATGAAGATGAGTCCATAGAAGTAGACGATGTCGTTAACATTAAAGAGTCTAAAAATCACCCATTAGGACAAGTCATAGGAAGTCTTAATCAAAGAACATTAAGATCACAAGCCTAAAATTAAAGTAATTTCTTTTGTTTCATCTCAATCATAAAACCTAAGAATGTCAATGAGGCCTTAGGAGATGAAAGTTGGTTGTAGCCATGCAAGAGGAGCTAAACCAATTTATAGCTAATGCTGTTTGGGATTTAGTGCCTCTACCTAAGAATCAATCAATTATTAGAACAAAATAGGTATATAGGAATAAGTTAGATGAAAACGGCATTGTGTCTAGGAATAAGGCTAGATTAGTAGCACAAGGGTATAATCAACAAGAAGGTATAGATTATGATGAAACATACGCACCGGTAGCTAGATTAGAGTCTATTAGAATACTTCTTGCTATTGCTTATACAAATGATTGTAAATTATATCAAATGGACATAAAGAGTGCTATTCTAAATGGTTTTACAAACGAAGAGGTTTACGTTGCTCAACCTCCGGGTTTTATTGATTTTGAAAAACCAAATTATGTTTATAAATTCAAAAAGGCTTTATACTGTCTTAAGCAAGCTCCTAAGGCTTGGTATGATAGACTAAAAGCATTTTTACTAAAACACTAGTATTCTATGGGAATGGTTGATAATACTCTTTTCACAAAGAAATTTAAATCACATCTTATTATTGTTTAAATATATGTCGATGACATTATATTTGGATTCATGTGTCAAAACTTGTGTGATGATTTTGCAAAAATCATGCACGACGAGTTTGAGATGAGTATGATGGGGGAGTTGAACTTCTTCTTGGGTCTTCAAATAAAACAAATGGAAGACGGGATATTTTTCAATCAATCCAAGTACATCAAGGAGTTGTTAAAGAAGTTTGGGTTGGAAGATTCCAAACCAACCAAGATGCCGATGTCAACGGAGATCAAGCTCACCAAGAATTACGAATCGGACTCCGTGGATAGCACTAAACATTGAGGTATGATTGGTAGTTTAATTTATTTAACTGCAAGTAGGCCCGATATTATGTTTAGTGTTTGCTTATGTGCGCGTTTTCAAGAAAATCTTAAAACTACCCACTTAGAAGCCGATAAGCATATATTTAGATATATTAAGGGTACTACTCACTTAGGATTATAGTACCCGAAAGGAACTGGTATAGAAACTATAGCCTACACCGACTTCGACCACGCGGGCGACTACGTTGATCAAAAGAGCACTAGTGGCATTTGTACGTTCATGAGATGTTGTCTAACATCTTGGTTCTCTAAGAAATAAACAGCCCTTGCTATCTCCACGACCGAAGCCGAATATGTTTCCACTGGAAAGGCGTGTCAACAAGCACTATAAATGAAACAAGCTCTCATCGACTACGACATATGACTCGACGACGTTCCAATCATGTGCGACAATAAAGGCGCCATCGACTTAAGTAAAAACCCCATCCAATACTCTAGGACTAAACATATAGAAATACGTCACCACTTCCTTCGCGACAATGTCCAATAGGACAACATTTCTATCGAGAAAGTTACATCCGAAGATAACTTAGCTGATATATTAACTAAGCCCTTAAAACTCGAAATATTTAATTACTTAAGATTAGGATTAGGAATGATGGAACTCATCATGGATAGTGATCCTTCATCATCTCAAAAATATTCGTAAGCGGAAATCTAATGAAGAAATTAATCATTATTCTAAAGATGTTAATTCTCATTACACGTTCCGATTACCAATGTCTAATCATGAACATAATCAAGATTAGAATTTTACTCGATTACGAAAATATCATTAAAATGACCATAGATATTTTCCAAGTCTACATCTACACCCTTTAGAGGACACTACATGAAATTACAAAATCGATTGAAAAGACAAAAAGAATAATCATCGAATTGCAACTCACCCTTGTGTTGACGATGTTTTGTTACGTCTAAATGTTCATAATACTTGTGTTATTAGCAATGGTCAAAAAATATGCTAAAAGTTAACACACTCTAAGTAGGATCGACATTGTTGAAATTCCATTAGAAAATTCACGACAACTTCCACATTATGCTCAAAACGTGGACATCGAATCCAAAAATTTGAACACATACTCCTTATAACATATATAATTAACTCCAATTGCCAAAAATAAAATATCACCTCCTAATTTTGCTAAAATCATACTCTGTTTGTTTTTGGAGACCTCATGGATCTACGGATCCGCCATAGGGAGATCCGTCCCCTATTTTGGTAGATTCGTATGTCAGAAATAGCGGGTACATAATAGATTTTAAATAATTGAGACCACATAACTCCTTATCCAAACACTCCTCTACGAACGAAAACAATAAACCCTAACTTAAAAACACTCCAAATCGGCAATAGGAAGCATAAAACACCAAGATCAACAACAAATCATCAACACTAAACAAAAATTGTAAGTGATTTCATCTTATTTTCTCTTAATTCTGAGTCTAGGGTTTCGATTTTGCACTAAACCAAATAATTTAGGGTTTTTGATTTTTCACATAATTTATGCATAATTTAGACTAAATTATAGTAATGTATAACTATTTTGCTTCCCGTAGATACTAGGATTGCATAACTGACTAAGTTAGTAAAAATCAAATTTTGGCAAAACCCTAAATTATGTTTTTCAAACAAAATTCTCACGCTTAGGTGTTCACAAAACCAATGTTGGTTAACTTCATTGTTAGTACAACGTAAAAACATTTTCATCATGCATTTAATCTCATGAATGTCTATACGAAATGCACAAATAATGTGCATTGTCGTTCCATTCGACTAAGAGCAATATTAAACTTAGGAGTGCGTTAAGGTTTGCTTAATACTATTATTATTTTTCTTTTTGTTCGAGGCAAGCAAACTGCACCTCCACATTGTTTGCATATAGACACACACTTAGGTGATCATGAATACATGTCATTTCGATAACTGAGTAGCCTAAATTCCTTTTATAGGTGAAATCATGCCATTATCAAATCAAGAGGACTACAAACGTACTAAAGTGTATAAACCCCGAATTCACCGATCAAAACAAATGGATGATGACATTAAGGAATCTTATCGTACTCTAGAGGATCGTCTTTTCCATGAAGGAAGATTCGTTACTCCATCCTTTATTGAACAAAACAATATGCTACCTCCTTTTCAAGCAATAGGCCTTGAATCCTTTCTAACGCTTGATGAACCTATTTATCTACGTTATATGACTGAATTTTACCACTCTCTTAAAGTAAAAAGAAGTGGGGACGACTATCCCTACATTGAATTCAAGCTTGGTTCATTCACTTTTCAACTAAGCCTCTCCATACTCTCAAGGATTTTTAATACTCCATCCGAAGGATCTATCTTTTACACCCACGAATGGTCTTTAAGCTCTCTTGACACTCACTTCAATAACCGCTTCTTTCATCCTGAACCTGAACTTGTCAAACAAACTATCACCATTCCAAGAACTACTAATCGTAAACTTCAAATAGATCCGAATACACTCTTTCATGATGACCTTCATCTGGAGGTCCAAGGGTGGGAACTCTTTATTCGATAGAATGTGTTTAGCGTTCCAGGTAATAGGGATTGTGTCAATACATGCACCGCGTACATACTCTATTACCTCAAAATAAAGAAGAAAATTAATCTCACTGCTATGATTCTTCTTCGAATGGAGGACTTTAAGAAAAATAGCCATGGTCCTATGCCTTATGCTATGCTTTTGACAAGACTCTTCAAACACACCCTCCAATCCAACCCTCAATCCATTGTTCCATTTGATAGGTTCACGTATCATGAACGTGTAATGAACCCCTTGGATATTCCAAGGAAAACTATCAAAGACAAAGGAAAAAGAGCGGATCCTCCCTCGTCCTCTTCGTCTTCTTCATCATCCGATGAAAACGAAGACCATCTTGCTTGGAATTCTACGTGAAACTATCTGATAATAAGAACTTGAGGCAAAAGGATAAGAGAGGGATGTTTAAATTCTTGAATCGCTACTTTGACACCATCACCAAGTACTTGAAGAAACAAAAATGATTAAATGAATGCATGTTCTAGAGTTCTATGTTTGTTTTCAACTAATTTATGACTGTTATATTAGGATGATAACTTGCTGGATTATTGGATTATGTATGTTGACTTATCTATGCTCAAGTTATGATGATTGCATGCTATTTGGTTTGAGTTTTGGTTGCAACAACATGTTCTGGTTGTTTTTTTGGATGCCACGGATCTCCAATATCCGAGATCCATCCTTTGTAATGGTGGATCTGTGACGCCCCAGGCCAGGCGCCAAAATTCGAATTTTGTTGATTTTTAACTTTTTCTACTTTATCTTATAATCATGCTATATGATCCTATGTGAGATTTTAAACCTTAGGATATATCATACTTTCCATATAATCCAAGAACCATTATACAAAACACTTCACCACTTCTACCATATAATCATCGCCCTCAACCTGGGTGTTCTTCTAAGTTTTGGTGTTTTGTGGTGTTGATTCTTCCATTCTTGGGTGTTCTTGGATTTGAGAATCTTCATCCTTCTCTCATTCCATAGATCCGGTGACTCTTGTGTGATTTCCTTCCGTTTGTACTCATTTCGTTGCGTGTGAATTCGCTAAGGTACAGATATTCTATCCTTTTAGAGGATCTCTCATGACTTGTCTCCTATTTGATTTAGTTGCTTTGATTCGTATGATACGGTTGATATTCCCATTTGATTTTCTATCCATGATTGGTTTCATTTTGATATTCGTTGGCATTCCGTTTTACTTGATATCCTTATTCGTGATCCTCTTGATTCCTATTGATGATGCCACTAGATTTGTTACCATAATTAGAACATTTTGAAGTTTGTTGTTGGCTATCCTATTGCCTAACCCTTTACCCGAGCTGATTTGTAACTAGCCAGGAGGTACCATGTCATGTCATAGATCCACCGATGGCAAGACACCTATCTGTGAGGTGTGATTGGGTCCACGGCATTTCATTTTGTATGTGCACTGATATGATTTGATTGTGGACACTCGCCATTATGCTTGTGGTATCTGGATATGAATTTGTTTCCAGGACTATGGATGCATCCTATGGAAATTTGCTCTATTCTTGTTTTGTTTTATGGTGCAAGGTGAGTTGTGTGTGCAATACACCTCATCTCACATTTGGGTACATCTGGAGTCTGCAGCTCCCATGTACAATATGATATGATATGATATGATACGATGTATGTCTAAGCATGTGGCATGCTTGAGACTTTTGTTTTGAGCTCGTGGGCCTTCCTGTGTTCATTCTGTAATCTATTTCCCTTGATCATTCTTGATTTCTATCTATTGCACTATATTCGTATGACAGTTGTTTGGCAGGTTCTCGTAATCTGTTCGTTATCCGTTTGTTTCATTTTCTTATATATTATATATGTTCACTGAGCGTTAGCTCAGCCGCTTTTTCTTTCCTGTGGCAGGTGTTAAGCGGGAAGCTGGGAATTGAGTGATGTGTGTAGGAAGAGTTAGAAGACCTACCCTAGATGAACCCTTTCAGTTTGGAATAATGTTTTTAAATCCTTGTTATTTGAAGATATTTCATTTAGACCCCTTTTGTTTAGAATTAATACGTTTGGAAGTCATTTTGTTACATGAAAATATATTTTTTAATAGTATTTTTTTATTTTAATAAAGTTTTCCGGTCGTTTATATGTTCCGATATACACCAATAACGTAACTCTAAGTCTCATTATCAGAGCGATGTTTTCCAATTATGTATCCAGAGCTGCCAGGCTCGACCTGTAAGACCTAGGTTATGACCTGTGAGGATTGGGTAGACATTAGGCTTTCGTTCGTATTTTGATATTCCTTTCGTATTTTGATATTTTCACTTCCTATCATATTTTATCTAAACCCTTAATCGTCTTCGCTGTTTCATTTGTTGATTACGACAAGCAAGCTGCTACAAGGGGCGTGTTTTTGATTCGACTACTAATCATGCGGCTAGTGCTTCAGGTACCGTTTCAGGAAATTCTTTATCTGTATAATTGTGATGTTTTTATTTTATTCGGTAATAGTGCGACGCATTCTATGGTCTTTCTTTCGTTTCTCCCTATCTAATGCAATTATTCTTAAGGTATCTCCACCTTGAGGTGTTCAACGTGTTAGTTTGAATTAGAGTCTGCGATTATCGATCCGATTGAAATCTTAGATCGTGTTGGTTAAGTTTCTCATCGTTTGGCGTTACCTCTTAAATGGTTCTATATGCATGATGTGTTTTATATGTCGCTTCTGAAAGGTTCCAATTATCATCCGCTCCCTCTGGTTCTATGTCCGTTAAATCAGATTTGTGTGGTTTTGTATCCGTCGTTTAATCTCCCTACTTTAAATTTCGAGGACGAAAATTTTTTTTAGAGGGGAAGAGTTGTAAAACCCAAATTTTAAAATTTTGAATTTTTCATTTCATTTTGATATATTTGAAATTTAACCTAAGGTATAATAAAAGAATTTGGAAATAAAAACCTTAAGTTATGGATTTTGGAAAATATGGAAATATAACCTAAAGTATTTGATTAAAAAAATATATATATATATATATATATATATATATATATATATATATATATATAGGCCGGATTTAAAAAAAATATATAATAATATCTTTTGAAAAATTGATTAATTAGATTACTTGTTTTCCTTTTTAGATTAAAACTTATCTTTAAGAAGATAAGTATAAAAAGGTCTTGCCAAATAATTGTGTAATCTTTAAACATGGAAAAAATATATTTGCCCCCCCCCCCCCTTTAGACCCCATATGGCCGGCCATAGTAAGAGGATAAGACACCAAAATCAGTTATTTTTTTTAGTTGGTTTAAAATTGGAAAAGAGTGTTAAGCAAATTGGAAACTATCTCTATATTTTGCAACATATTAAATTTGTCCTCATCCCCTCTCCTCTCTTAATATTTAACCGTCCCCTCTCCCTCTCCCATCTCCAGTATTCTCAAAAATTCCATCTTCCAATTTGTGTGTATTCCTCCATTGAAGGTTCAATCAAGAAGAAAACATAGGTGTTTTTAGGTGTTCTTCTAAGTTTTGGTGTTTTGTGGTGTTGATTCTTCCATTCTTGGGTGTTCTTGGATTTGTGATCTTCTCTTCTCTCATTCCATAGATCCGGTGACACTTGTGTGATTTCTTTCCATTTGTATCCATTTATGTTCGTGTGCATTCGCTAAGGTACATATATTCTGTCCTTTTAGTAAGGACCTCTCATGACTTGTCTCCTATTCGATTTAGTTGCTTTGATTCGTATGATACTGTTGATATTCCATTTGATTTGTTATCCATGATTGGTTTCATTTTGATATTCGTTGGCATTCCGTTTGACTTGATATCCTTATTCGTGATCCTCTTGATTCCTATTGATGATGCCACTAGATTTGTTACCATAATTAGAACATTTGAAGTTTGTTGTTTGCTATCCTTTGCCTAACCCTTTTCCCGAGCTATTTGTAACTAGCCATGGAGGTACCATGGCCATGTCATTGATGCACCGATGGCATGACACTATTTGTGGCGGTGTGATTGGTCCACGACGTTTCATTTATTTATATGTGCACTGATATAATTTGATATTGTTGGAACACTCGCCATTAGAGGCTTGTGTATCTGGATATGAAATTGTATTTGCAGGGAGCGTATGGATGGCATCTTAGGTGAATTTTGGTTATGTTTCTGTTTTTTTTTGGTGAATGTGAGTTGTGTTGCAATACACCCCATCTCATATTTAGGTACATCTGGAGTCTGCAGCTCCCATGTACAATTTGATATGATATGATATGATACGATGTATCTCTAAGCATGTGGCATGCTTGAGACTTTTATTTTGAGCTTGTGGGCATTCCTGTGTTCGTTTTGTAATCTATTTCCCTTGATCATTCTTGATTTCTATCTATTACACTATATTCGTATGACAGTTGTTTGGCAGGTTCTCGTAATCCGTTCATTATCCATTTGTTTCATTTTCTTATATATTATATATGTTCACTGAGTGTTAGCTCAGCCACATTTTCTTTCCTGCGGCAGGTGTTAAGCGAGAAGCTGGGAATTAAGTGATGTGTGTAGGAAGAGTTAGAAGACCTACCGTAGATGAACCCTTCCAGTTTGGAATAATGTTTTTAAATCCTTGTTTATTTGAAATATTCATTTAGCCCCTTTGTTAGAATCTTAATACTTTTTGAGAAGACAATTTGTTACATGACGTTAGTATTTTTATTTAATAAAGTCTTCCGCTTGCGTTTATAAGTTCAGATATGACACCATAACGTAACTCTTAGTCTCACTATCAGAGCAGGATGTTACAATTATGGTATCAGAGCTGCCAAGCTCGACCTGTAACACCTAGGTTATGTCCTATGAGGATTGGGTAGATATTAGGCTTCCGTTCGTATTTTGATATTCCTTTCGTATTTTGATATTTTCGCTTCCTATCGTATTTTATCTAAACCCTTAATCGTCTTCGCTGTTTTATTTGTTGATTACGACAAGCAAGCTGCTACAAGGGGCGTGTTTTTTATTAGACTACTAATCATGCGGCTAGTGCTTCAGGTATCGTTTCAGGAAATTCTTTATCTGTATAATCGTGATGTTTTTATTTTATTCGGTAACGGTGCGACGCATTCTGTGGTCTTTCTTTCGTTGCTCCTTATCTAATGCATTTATACTTAAGGTATCTCCACCTTGAGGTGTTCAACGTGTTAGTTTGAATTAGAGTCCGCGATGATCGATCCGATTGAAATCTTAGATCGTGTTGGTTAAGTTTCTCATCGTTTGGCGTTACCTCTGAAATGGTTTTATGTGCATGATGTGTTTTATATGTCGCTTCTGAAAGGTTCCAATTATCATCCGCTCCATGTGGTTATGTGTCCGTTAGATCAGATTTGTGTGGTTTTGTATCCGTTGTTTAATCTCCCTACTTCAAATTTCGAGGACGAAATTTTTTTTAGAGGGGAAGAGTTGTAAAACCCAAATTTTGAAAATTTGAATTTTTCATTTCATTTTGATATATTTGAAATTTAACCTAAGGTATAATAAAAGAATTTGGAAATAAAAACCTTAAGTTATGGATTTTGGAAAATATGGAAATATAACCTAAAGTATTTGATTAAAATTATAATATATATAATATTATAATATATCTATAATATATATAATAAATATATATATAATATATATAAATATATATCTATACCCATATATATAAATAGCCGATTTTTTAAAAAATATAATAATATCTTCTGAAAAATTGAATTAATTAAGATTACTTGTTTTCCTTTTAGATTAAACTTATCTTTAAGAATATAAAATAAAAAAGGTCTTGCCAAATAATTGTGTCTAATCTATAAACATGGAAAACATATATTAACTATTATGCCTGCCACCTAAGCACCCCCCCCCCCCCCCCCTTTAGACCCCATATGGCCGACCATAGTAAGAGGATAAGATACCAAAATCAGTTATTTTTTAGTTGGTTTAAAATTGGAAAAGAGTGTTAAGCAAATTGGAAACTATCTCTATATTTTGCAACATATTAAATTTGTCCTCATCCCCTCTCCTCTCTTAATACTTAACCGTCCCCTCTCCCTCTCCCATCTCCAGTATTCTCAAAAATTCCATCTTCCAATTTGTGTGTATTCCTCCATTGAAGGTTCAATCAAGAAGAAAACATAGGTGTTTTTGGGTGTTCTTCTAAGTTTTGGTGTTTTGTGGTGTTGATTCTTCCATTCTTGGGTGTTCTTGGATTTGTGATCTTCTCTTCTCTCATTCCATTGATCCGGTGACTCTTGTGTGATTTCCTTCCGTTTGTGCTCATTTCGTTGCGTGTGAATTCGCTAAGGTACAGATATTCTGTCCTTTTAGTAAGGACCTCTCATGACTTGTCTCCTATTTGATTTAGTTGCTTTGATTCGTATGATACGGTTCATATTCCCATTTGATTTTCTATCCATGATTGGTTTCATTTTGATATCCGTTGGCATTCCGTTTGACTTGATATCCTTATTCGTGATCCTCTTGATTCCTATTGATGATGCCACTAGATTTGTTACCATAATTAGAACATTTGAAGTTTGTTGTTTGCTATCCTTTGCTTAACCCTTTTCCGAGCATTGTAACTAGCCATGGAGTACCCATGGCCATGTCATTGAGGCACCGTGGCCAAGACACTAATTGTGGCGGTGTGATTGGTCCACGGTGTTCCCTTTTTGTATGTGCACTGGATATGATTTGATTTGTTAGACACTCGCCATTAGTGCTTGTGTATCTGGATATCAATTTGTTTTGCAGGGAGCGTATAGATGCATCCTAGGTAATTTGTTATGTTCTAGTTTGTTTTGGTGAATGGTGAGTGTGTGCAATACACCCCATCTCACATTTGGGTACATTTGGAGTCTGTAGCTCCCATGTATAATTTGATATGATATGATATGATACGATATATGTTTAAGCATGTGGCATGCTTGAGACTTTTGTTTTTGTGGGCATTCCTGTGTTCGTTCTGTAATCTATTTCCCTTGATCATTCTTGATTTCTATCTATTGCACTATATTCGTATGACAATTGTTTGGCAGGTTCTCATAATCCGTTCGTTATCCATTTGTTTCATTTTCTTATATATTATATATGTTCACTGAGCGTTAGCTTAGTCGCGTTTTCTTTCATGTGGCAGGTGTTATGCGCGAAGCTGGGAATTGAGTGATGTATGTAGGAAGAGTTAGAAGACCTACTCTAGATGAACCCTTTCAGTTTGGAATGATGTTTTTAAATCCTTGTTATTTGTAGATATTTCATTTAGACCCCTTTTGTTTGGAATATAATACTTTTGGAATTCATTTTGTTACATGACATAGTATTTTTATTTAATAAAGTCTCCGGCTTGCGTTTATATGTTCTGATATGACACCATAACGTAACTCTTAGCCTCATTATAGGAGCGGGATGTTACATCTTGTATCATGAACGTGTAATGAACCCCTTGGATATTCCAAGGAAAACTATCAAAGACAAAGGAAAAAGAGCGGATCCTCCCTCATCCTCTTCGTCTTCTTCATCCGATGAAAACGAAGAACCATCTTGCTTGGAATTCTACGTGAAACTATCTGATAATAAGAACTTGAGGCAAAACCATAAGAGAGGGATATTTAAATGCTTGAATCGCTACTTTGACACCATCACCAAGTACTTGAAGAAACAAAAATGATTAAATGAATGCATGTTCTAGAGTTCTATGTTTGTTTTTAACTAATTTATGACTGTTATATTAGGATGATAACTTGTTGGATTATTGGATTATGTATGTTGACTTATCTATGCTCAAGTTATGATGATTGCATGCTATTTGGTTTGAGTTTTGGCTGCAAAAACATGTTCTGGTTGTTTTTCTGGATGCCACGGATCCACGGATCTCTAATATCCGAGATCCGTCCTTTGTAATGGTGGATGTGTGACGCCCCAGGCCAGGCGCCAAAATTCGAATTTTGTTGATTTTTAACTTTTTCTACTTTATCTTATAATCATGCTATATGATCCTATGTGAGATTTTAAACCTTAGGATATATCATGCTTTCCATATAATCCAAGAACCATTATACAAAACACTTCACCACTTCTACCATATAATCATCGCCCTCAACCTTAAATTTCTTTACATGTCTTACTACTTTCTCTTATACACCTCACTAGTTCATCACTATGACTAGTTCATCCAAAATAAATTCACCCAACATCAAGAGAAAAACCTTACATTAGGTGGTTAAATCACCTACCTATGTAAACCTTGAATCCTTTAGTGAGGAACACCAAAATGAAAGAACATCATCTCCACCTCCAAAAAAGAAACCTCTTTCACCACCTCAAGCACCATCCAAATCCACCTCTAGCAAGAGCACCTATCAAACCTCATCATCATCTCCTAGTGAGTCACCAACACCAACACATGTTTCTCCTCCATAAAAATTACGATTTGTAATACCCATGAAGCTTAAACCTCAAGAACTTCCACCACAAATTTTGTCACCTCATGACCCATATGTGTCAACCGTGAATAATCGGCCACCGAGCCCTTTAAATCTTTCGCCACCACCACGTATCTTACACCCTCCTCCTAGATTTGAGCATCCGCCACCACCTCGTTTATTATAACACCCCCATTTTTACACATATAGCAGCGGAAGCTAATCTGGGGTATTATTTCATAGTACAACAGTCATAATCATAGAAAACAAATCGTAAAGAGACGTTTTTGGAAAATTTAGTTATCATTAATTTATTCATCAAAGTTTTTACAAAAAGTGAGGTCCTAGAATCTACATGAAAACATAAAGTTTGAATGATAACAGTTTAGCCATCTTCAAGTCCGTGCCACTCCGTGCCATGTGATGCTCAATTACCTCAGATAAACATGCTAAAAAGGTCAACACAATGGTTGAGTGAAATTCATAGGTTTATAGTAAACAGTGTAAATACAAGTCATCATAAGAGT
>BQNB010180945.1:0-12632 GCA_026074375.1 Tanacetum coccineum
ATAACACTAACACTAGCTCCTAAGTCAATAAGGGCATTATCAAAGCAAACATTATTAATAAAACAAGGTAAAGTGAAACTCCCTTGGTCTTTCTCCTTTTGGGGTATGGATTATGAAGCTTTAGAGTAAGCTTTCGAGAATTGTGGTCCATATGATCCCTTCTTTTCTTTATAGTAGTAACCATTCAAACGACTTAGAAATAGAATCATCGTTTGTCTTGTCTCGTACATCAGTGTACTGTTTTGTCTAGTGGATACGGCGTATTAGGAAGATCCAATACTGCGTATCGGGTATGAATCAACTTTAATAGTAGTTGAAATCAACTTGACTTGATCTCTCGGGTTTGCTTCAGTAGAGCTAGGTAGGCTTCCAAATCCTCTTTCCTGTAGTACCTTGCTCATTTGCCCGATTTGGATTTCCAAAGTTTTAATAGATGCTCCTTGGTTACGAATGGCAGTATTCGTCGAAGCTCGGATTTCTTTAATCAAATTGGAGTTTTCTTCGTGTCTCTTTGCTGATTCACTTATGAATTTGCTCAGGGTATCTTCCATAGATTGCCTTCGTTCTTGGTACAAAGGATTCGCATTGTTCCTTTGATAGAATCCCAGAGCTGTTGCTTTATATCCCCCTCCTTGAAAAGGTCCACCAAATTGTGTGTAGTAAGCTTCTTATAGGGTTTTCCCTTCTTCTTTTAGCGGGCAATCTTTGGTGTAGTGGGGTCCTTTGCATTGTTTGCATCCAACTTGAGCAACGTAGACTTTTTCTTTCACTTTCTTGATCTCTCTCCCAAGATTGTTCAGTTGTGCTTGTATAGTTGCCAATCCGATAGAAGTTTCATTACTTCTTGACCTAGATGTTTTATTATGCCATTTCTGAGAGTATTCAGCCATTTTTTGGATGGCTATTTATGCATCAGCAGCAGTCTTTGATGGTATTGCACCTCTTGAGTTAAAAATTTGTCGAGTAGGAATTCTCAGTCCATTATAGAACAAGATTACCTCCTGCATCTCTGTTAAATAGTGTTGATGACACTTCATTAAGAGTTCTTTAAATCGCTCCCATGCTTGGTAAAGGTTTTCATCTGGTTCTTGCTAAAAGTTGTTGATTTCCTCCATCTTCTTTGCAGTTCGAGCAGGTGGGCAATATTTGTTCAAAAATTTTGTTTTAAGACCATCCCAAGTTATGATTGAACTGGTTGGTTCATTTCTTAGCCAATGGCTTGCGGCTCCAGTCAAGGACATAGGGAATGCTCTAAACATCACTTGGTCTATAGTGATATTTGTAATGTGGAATAGATCGACGATCTCAAGAACTTTCTCAATGTGTTCGTTTGCATCTTCATGATCCGAATCGCTGAAGGTGTTAGTCCGTAGTTCCTTGAGAAATTGGCCCTTTAGATCAAAGTTATCCTTGTGAAATCAGGTGATCTCAACTCGTCAAGACTTAATGTCTTGAAGTGTCTCCAAGATGATCAAAATTCTCGTTCAGGTTCTTTGTAAGGTGTAAATAGTTTGCTTGTTGAACTCCTTATCATGCACTACCTGAAACAAGGGATAAACAATCAGTAGGATGGGTTCTTTAGGATATAATTTTTTTTAGCACGGAAATCAAATATAAAAACTTAGGTTCTAATTCTATTCCAGATGATCGATACGCCGTATCCAATGGAAGTGCATACGTCGTATTAATCAGTTGAATCAATACGCTGTATTGGACAGAAAGTTGGATACGCCGTATCCGATGGTAGTGGATACGCCGTATCGAGTTATCGACCAGAACAGTGTATTAGCAAAACAATTAAATTAAACACACAAATATACAAGCAAACAATTAAACTAGCCAATATACAGAATATACAAGAATATACACTAATCTAATTAACACTACTCCTAAGGGTTAGGTCTAATCTAATGTTAAAAATCAAAACATAAAATAAAAATCAAGATTAATTTTCACTCCCCGGCAGCGGCGCCAAAAACTTGGTGTGTCGTTGTGTGGTGTTTATTTATGATAGTTCAAGTTTTAAATTTATATTTTGCCGACTTAACCAAAAACAACACTTTAACGGGCAGTGTACCCGGTCGATGGTAGATTCGTGGTAAGTAGGGTGTCGAACACTTGAAGCGAGGTTAAATCTCTCAATTTATTTATATTTTGGTTATCTAATCTAAGTTAATTCTAATCTAAGTCAAACCTATGCTAATCCTATGTTAGTACTAATCCTAATTCTAACAGGTAAAAGGGGGGTTTTCAGCCTGAGAGACTGGCACGGGTTTGTTGGTGACTACAATCAATTCAAGACACTTTAACCCACGCAAGCAAATTAACAGAAGATAAAAGAGCGGTCGAGCCTTATGATAGAAAACTGTATTAGCCATCATTAATCCGATTAGAAGTTGGTTTGTTTATTCAGTGCAATGATTACTTATCTCGAAGAGGCATATCATTCTTAGACTTAGGCGGGACTTCATCCTAAGACCTAGACACATTAATTCTGTCACAATTAAAGCATCCGCATAAAGCATCCTTATTACCTGATTATAATCTATCTTAGGGATTAAAGCAATGGTGATCTTGTTAAACCCTAGCTCATAGAGACTTTACCCACTTACTGCTTAATGGCAATTTATACACTAGTAGTCCACTTGTCCAACTATCCAATGGAATCAGAACATTATTTGTTGAATTATCTAGATTCACCTACTAGTCAACATGTTCAATAAACCAAAGGCAGTTTCCGTTAACTAGTTAAGCCAGAAGCGTATCCTTAGCACGATTTTAGAAGGATAATACTTGTGATCCTATGATTCTAGATGTATAAATTAGTATATAGAGAGCTATCCCGACATCTAGATTACTCGGTCCGTATCACTAGATTCAATTGAATGATAGGTCGCATACAAATGCACGTAAACAAGTATAAATTGATAAACATAAACAAGCTTACAACGATAAATTAAGCAATCGAGATATAAACAAAACCAAACATTCAGATATTCATAATAATGGCTAATACCCAAAGGTATTAGCGTTCAAACATCATAATTAATACAAGATTAATTGTTTTAGCCAAGGTAAACTAACCGAGTTAACGAATGATACTAAAAACTGAACGATTACAAAAGTATAAGAAATTACACGTTGTGTTCTATGGATTTGAATGCGTTACAAGACCTCTTCTGCTCTTTTTCTCCTCTAAAAATTGACTTTTGTGGTTTAGGTATCGAGAATATGATTTAGCACACTTAAAACACATTTTTGAGTTTTGTATTTATAGGGTTTGGAAGTCGGTTCGATACGGCGTATCTAAGGGATTGGATACGGCGTATTGGGGTTTCTTAAAGTAGGGACCACGTTTGATATCTTCCAGAATATTTACATACTATATCTTCAATACGGCATATTAACTTCTTCTGGATACGGCGTATTGGTCTTCTTTCCTTTGTGGTCTTTGATGAGTGTAGGCCCGTATACGTCGTATCTTCCTTGATGGATACGGCGTATTGGTTGTCAGAATCATTAATGTTAGGTCTGAATTTCAGGATCAATAAGCAATAGAGTGTTTAGTTTAGAGAGAGAAAGTAGAGAGAGAAAGAGGGAGGAGGAGGATTACAGAAAAGATTAGAATGAGATTAATAAACACCTAGAACACTAGGAAGACACACCTCACAAATGAGGTGGTGGGGGGGTATTTATTACCCTATTACAATGAATTGACCATGGAGCCCTGCTTGTCTTCTAGACATTTATAATTTAGCCCCTTTGACCTTTTAGTTTTGACTCTAGGTTGAATAGTAGACCGAACAGAGGAAACATTGAAGAGTGCAGGTCGAAGTGGAGGTTGATCAATGACTTTGGGGGTTGTCTACTTATGAATGATCGGCTCTTTGAGCAAAGCATAACAATCTTCCCCCAAGGGACGATCATTGAGATCTCTCTTTGATTGCATTAATGATCATCATTTTCTTATTCATAACAATTAATCTTCAAAATTTCTTCGTTTAAGCTCCAGAATGCGCGCCATTTTGCTAATAATATTCACCTTGTACTCTGTAAATTATTTGAATTCCAAAATTAAATGATTAAGTAACAATTTCTTTACCAATTAATTATAGAAATTGGTTAGTATGGGGATAAATAATGCTATAAAATAGATGTTATTTGATGTCATCAAAATATCACCCACTTGGAATCCTACTCTTTGTCATCAAAGTAGCATTTAGAAGTTTTATAAAAAAAATGTATCTCCTAAGGATTTTTTTACTGTTAAAAGCATTTATTTGATCTATTGCAAGTACACAATCAAACACCTCACGAAATAGAAAGATTGATGTGCGCTAAAATACACATCATTTATATCCCGTAAAACACTATAAAATGGACTAAAACGCTAAAATATGGATAATTATAGTGCAAATATGTTTGTTTGGTATTTTTATGTCTTGCAGGTAAACGGATTAAAAACTAAGCAAAAATGAGAATTATCGGGCTCGATTCAATCAAGTTTAAAGCCAAGATGAAGTCGTGAAAATCCCCTGATCATACCATGGGAAAGAGCGCGGAAATACGAGTCCAGCGGTGCCTTCGGATTTTATTAGGCCAGCCCGTAACCCATTTTATGGGCCGGGCCAGCCCAAGCTAGCAAAAGCTCAAATAAAGCCCAAAGTTAAAATGGAAATCTGTTATATAAATATGGATGGGTGACATCAGCATTACGTCATAGACATGTGCTGCGAAATAAAGAAAATTCAATCACGTGCCAGCGCACTTATAATGGGCGAGCAAATGAAATTCGGACACGTGGAAGGGCAAAGTCACTACTCAAAATGCAATTCTAATTTGCAACTTAAATGATCCACCCCTTGCTTGACTAAAAAATCCATCCGCTCCCTCACACTAAAAGAAGATTAGGAAATTTTGATTTTAGATTTAGTTTTTCATGTTTTAGCTTATTTTCATTTAGTATTAGCTTATTTTGATTTTCTGGGCTTATTGTACTAGCTTAATTCGTTAGCTTATTAAGATTGTGTATCAAGAATGTTGAAAGTTTAATGGAAATCATGGTTTGCTTCATATTTAGCTTATTGGTTTGTTTTTACTACATCGAATGCGTGCTTATTCTATAAGCTAATTTCTCCATCTTATTTACTTAGCTTATTCGTTCAAATCTTCTTAAAAACTCTTTGATCTTATCCTATAAGCTCGAAACAGCTTATTTGATTGCATCTCCTTGTTTTTAAGCATTTTCGAATATAATAAGCTAGAATAAGCTCAGATCTAGCTTATTGACGTGCTTAAATTGTTTTAATGTTTTTAGAAGCTCCTAATTTATCTGATATAATAAGCTTCTAAATAGCTTATTAGAATTCAATTGAGCTTATATTGCTTAGTTTAAATTTTCATAGCTTATTGCTTATTCGAGTTTAGGATTTAATCGTTCATGTGCTTTTAGCTGATTTAGATTTTGTGTTGTTGATTTCTTTTGTTTTAGATTGATGTTTTAATCGTTTGAAGGTTGTCTTATTGCTCGTTTGATTTAGATTGAGATTTGCTTATTCCGTTTAGATCTTGTTCCTTGTTAGAAGTAGTAGTTCGTTTGGTTCGTGTTAGTTTTGGCTTATTCAGTTTCGTGGAGGTTTATTTTGATATAGGTATGCTTAATGTTTCGTTTAGAGCTTATCTCATTTATCTAGTTTTGCTTAATTAAGTTTCTTATGTTGCGTATGGATCTTAAATTGCTTATTCGAGTTTTTGAGTTTTAAGAATCATTTGTTAATGGCTATCTCTGTTGGTGAGGACATGTGTCTTGGGTGGGGGAGGTTTGTGGTTTGATGGTGGGGGGGTGGGTTAGGTGCGGCGTGGTTGGGTGGTTGGGGGCGTGAGGGGGCGGTGTTGGGGGGAGGGGGGTTTTATTGATTAGTTTTTTTTTTTTATTTCTATGTTGTACTTGCGGTTATTTATTACCTTTATTTTGTTTTTATAGTTTCTTTTTTTTGTTTTTATTTTTATTTTATTTTTTTATTCTTTTTTTTTTAATATTTATTTCTTTTTATTTATTTTAATTTTGTTTTTTTCTTTTTTATTTTTTTTTTTTTTTTTTTCTTTTTTTATTTTTTTTTTTTTTTTTTATTTTTTATTTTTTTATTTATTTTTTTTTTTTTTTTTTTTTAGTCTTTTTCTGGGCTTATTTTGCGTGACTATTTCTAGCTTAGTAGATATAGCTTATTTTGTGCTTGTTAAACTGTGCTCTTTTCCATGCGTTTGGTTTATATAGAAATTAGATTGGGCCGTAGTCATCTTTGAGCCACATTTTTGTTTGGGCCATGGTTAGGATTTTGGACTTGCACTAGTGTAACAGTAGTAGGATGCGTTTGGTTTGTTGAATTCTAAATGGGCCAAGAAGTTAAATGTAACAGATTTAGTGTAATTGCAAGTTTTGGTAATTGTTATATGTTTAATGTTTAATAGTTTGTTAGTTTTTTGTGATTTTTGGTACCGGTCAACTCATGAGGCGTGGAGCTTAAAGATTTATTTAGCTAGACCGAATTTGATTATTTGCTTTAGCTAAATAAATCGGGTGGTATTCGTTTATTTGCGGGTCTTCAATTCGGTTTCATTTTCTATCATTTTTTAATTAATTAGTGTAGCTTTAGTTTAAAATGTTTTGCTTTGCTTATTTTATCATTATGCGTAGTGAGTAGTTTAATTAGTGCTTGTTAAGTGAATATGTGAATTAAGTGTGGATTTGAAAAAGGGTTTAATTAATTAATAATCTTTGATTATTTAGATTTATAGTTTGAATATTTCGAAGGGCAAAAGCCGGAGATATAGTCAAACTATACATCTAGTAATTAATATCTTTTTGAGAGATTTTTGTCAAAATAAACTAACGTTGTGAGATAATTATCTTTTCTAAGGAAATTAATTCGTTAATAGACCTTAATTAACACTTAATGAACTTTTCGCATCACTTAGCAAGCATTTGCATTTTAATAATCTTTTAGATCATTTTAGCATAATTCTCGTAGTTTAATTGCTTTGTATTTCTAGTATTAATATTAGTATAATTTTTAGTATTAAAAAAATAGTTTTCTAAAAAATAGTTTTTAAACCAAAAATCTTAAAAGATAATCAAGCATTTTTTCAAAACATTAACATGGATTTCAATTCATCTCTCGCCGTGGATACGACACTCGAAAGATAGACTATTACTTTACCTAAAGTAATTTTCATATCTAACGGGAAATACTATATATTATTACGACACACGTTTGACGTTTATCAAAAATGACGCCGTTGCCGGAGAGAGGTGTACGATCTTCACGTGGTGTTTTGAAGATCCTTTCATCGGAAAGTTTATTTTCGTACTTATAAAAATATAAAAATCCAAAAATATTTTTCTACTTATTTTATTTTTATTTTGTTTTTATAAATATTAAAAAATACCAAAAATATTTTTATTTTTATTTTTATAAATAATAATAATAATAATAATAATAGTCTCTTTTATCCTCTTATATCGTTTAATTCTTATCTTCAGGATTGTGCCTTCTTATCTTAATTCTATGACTCTGTCTTCGTATAACCATTTTGGTTGCTCGTGGTGTGGAGGTTCGTTTAACGGTGGAAATTGTCCAAGTTGTAGCATTGTAGGAGCCGAAAACGAGTTTGTCCATGACCATAATCCTTTTCCTTACGATAATACACCCGACTTTTATGATCAACCTCCACAACCCTAGTACGAATCATACTCGTGCGAGTTATGTGGAAATGATTCTCACCATGGTTATGATTGTCCACCACGATTCCCGCTTGTCTATGAGCAGGAACTAAGCTACGATCAAAACTTTAGTGGGTTTTTATGATATTGCGGTGTGGCACATGGATGATAATTATTATCCGCACAAAAATTCACCCGAGTGTTTCCACAAACAATTTTTCTTTGCTATTTGAAAAACTGTGGGGGTCCTCATGAGACTTTTCAGTGTCAACCGATAAATCAAAATTACTATGAACCTAACCCTTACTATAATTCTAATTCTTCCGGTTTTGACCAATTCCAACCCCCGCAGTTTTCCGTCGTTCATCAACCCCCTCAAGAAACAAGTACGGAAATGTTGCAAGCTAGAGAAAATCTAATGGAAGCCATACAAGCCTTTTTAAAGAAGTATGATCAAATACCTCCTAAAGAAAAGAGTATAGCTTTATTGCTAGCTGAGGAGAAATTTCTTAAAATTAAGCAAGCTAGGAAGAAGAGAAAATCAACCAGAGAAGTATATACAAGGAATTGCTACTCAAAACTTATTAATGATTGCAAATTCTTAAATGGTAATTCTCAACTAAAACAATAAGTGCATGCAGCTAAAGTTAGTTCTCAAATATTGAAAGTCTCTCATTTTCTATGATGGCGTTTGTTGACGATGACGAGGAAACGGGGAAAGTTATATTTTTTTTTTTTTCCTTTGAAGAGATATTATTTCTCTGAACTTCCTCATGTTATGTCTTAGTTCCAATCACAACCCCAACTTACCGCATTATGGATCTCATTTCTAATGGAGGTATGAGTATCTTAACCAATATTCTGGAACGAAATCGTGACGAAGAAAATGAGTCTAGGGTTAAGGACCCTTAACCCTAATCCCAAGTGAGATCCGATGATACTTCTGGAGAGTGCATAGTTGAGTTTGATTTATCTTGTGTGATGATTTTCTCTCCCATATTAACGTTTATGAGGAAAAATTTCGTGACTGTTCTTTAACACTCTCTTCGATTCAAATGATGATTATATTCCTCTAGTGATGACGAGTCATCTATTCCCGATAAGGACAATTCTGGAATGAAAATGTTAAAATTTACTCGAAACCCTCTTTTCGAAATTCGATGACGAATAATTTCTTAGTGACGTAAATCATTTTTTGATGAGTGTTAGAGAACATGAGAGTAAAGACTCTATGTTTCTAACTTTGATGAGCGGCCTTTGTTAGTCAACCTCTTTCCAATGACTAATGAGGATGAATCGATGTTTCGACCTCCAAGTATGGTGACGTTGATGAGTTGAGCTTCATATTCCTGTGATTCTGTCTATCCCTAAGATAAGCGTTTTGCTTCCATTCTCGAGGGGTTCACCGATGAACCGCCTCTCAAAGAGAATGATGATTTATTTGATTTGGAATCTAAAGAGAATGAATGGAAGAAGATTTTGTACGATGCTCCAATTGATGATCTGATGACCGAGGACAAAGTTTTTGACCCCGGGATTCTAGAGAAGTTTTTTTCTCTAACATATGCGAGCTTAATCTTTGAGGATCGCCATTATCTTTCCCTCACATATGTTATTCGAATTTTTCTTCTTTATCTCACTTATTCTAAGGATTCTTCTCTTTTTCTCTCCTCCGGGAGTGAAGATACTATCTTTGACCCCGGCATCTCCATTTTTAGTTGCTATTTTCTTAAGCCGGTGGTATCTTATCGGAGTGGAACTTTCATGTGCTTCAATGTTTATCTAAACATCTTTAATGAAAGTCTGATGGAGATTTTCTCTTCTACATGTTTCTCTCCCTCAATTCACGAATGATATGGAAGAGAGTCATGCTAAGACTCGCACAAAAACAGCGCTTCTCGGGAGGCAACCCGTTCGTGTTGTGTTTTTCTTCCTTTCTATTTTACTTAATAAATAATGTAGTGATTTGTTAGCCCAAGATGTGGGGGCGTGCTTCTCTATTCTTTGGTTGTGTGGGGTGCTGTTTTTTGCAGGAAGGGGATTTCTTTAAGATCGTGAAGACCCGTGCTTGTTTTCAATCCTCCAATCATCCGGTCTTTGATCTCCTGCTTATTTTGAAATCCTCAATCCTGATCTTATATATATATATATATAATATTATATATTATATCATATATAATTAATATATATATATAGGTATATATATAGTTATATATATTGTGTGTGTGTGTCTCCCCTTTCACACTTGAAATTTTTTGCATTTGCTTTTTTTGTTTGTAAGTGTAGGGGTAAAACCCGATATTTTTGAACATTGAGGCCAATGTTCCATTCTAAGTGTGGAGGGGTTTTCTATCGAAATTCATCATACTTGTGCCTATATGTGTTCCCACGCAATCTCGTTTTGACCAAAATTTTAAAATTTTATTGTTTTATTAGGTATTTAAGTGATAAAAAACATAAAAAAATAAAAAATGAAAATGATAATGAAAATATAAAAATATAAAAATAAGTATGCCCGTAGAACTAGGTAGCTTTTGACTTGACCAAGTTTTTAACTCTAGCTTTCCCCTTAGCTTTTAAGACTAAGCGTTTGCTTAACTTTAAAATTTTGCAAAGAACAAAAAATGATAGAGTTAAATATAAGTTAGATGCTAAGCGTGGAGTAGTTGAATCTCTTTAGAGCTCATAGAGGTTAATTGTGGCTTTTTGCTCCCACCAGCTTAATAAATGTTATATAATTGTTAAATAAATAAAGTTACTTTGGTTTTTGCAATTTTTAGTTTAAATCCCTTCGTAGATATTCCTTCTGGTGAAAGTGAGATACACATCGAGATTTTGTCAGTGTTGTGGGGAAATAGACCACTGCCTCTTGCCGGCTCACAACTGATGTGGCAGTTGTTAAAAGACCACATGACTTGAAATTTGGCTAATAATAATAATAATAATAATAATAATTATGTGATAAACCGAAGCCGAAATAAGACTTCTGGATCATGGTCGGCTCGCATACCGATGTGACAGTCGTTTAAAGGGTGGAGGTAATAATAATAATAAAAATTGTGGGCTGATAAAAGTTTACTGCCTCTTGCCGGCTCACAACCGATGTGGCAATCTTCAAAAGAAGGCCCATAGTAAGAATAATAATCCGAGACTGATAAAAGTTTGCTGCATCTTGCTGGCTCACAACCGATGTTGCAGCCTTCAAAAAGGTCGAGGATCACCGAGGTCGAAATAAGACTTCTTGAAATTACCGAGGTCGAAATAAGACTACTGGCTCTTGTCGGTTAGGACGCCCGATGTGTCAGTTGTTTAAAGGACCGAGGGATAATAATGTTGCATTAATAATAATAATAATAAAGCCAAATTTCGACTCCGGGGTTATCTAAATAAAGCCTCCGTCTCTGGACTCGTAGTTAAGTTGTTTTGGATGAAATAAAAAGGATAACCCCTAAATCATGCAAAATTAGAACCTTAATGTGGACCTTATTCTCACCATATCGTCTCTTTAGGAAAGGATTTCAAACTAATTATGGTCTAAACCGGGTTTACTTTATAATAATAAGGCCATAATTTAATTGTCACCAATAATAATAATAAAATTCTTAGAGGATTTAGGAATAAAGGAGCGAAAAGTGGCTAATGCGTTCACAATTAGCATTTATGAGTAGTGTTAGCATCTAATTTTATATTTAGTTGTGATTTCATTTTAAGCTTAGTTTGGGGATGGTGAAAATCGAGGATGACGAATTCCCGTTCTTAAAGCCTTTTTAAATAAATTTTATAAAAATTGTATCTTAGTTTTATCTATTATTAAATAAGTGGTTTAAACGGGGGCGTTTTTGAGATAAATTATAAAGTAAATTCTGTTCTTGTTTGATTGTGAGGGGTCATAAGTTAAGGGGGGTTAAATTTTTTATTTTCGGGCGTGTTTTATAAACATTGCACGTGGGACCAGCAATGGCTTAGTGTGGAGGAATTTGATATGTGCTTAAACACACATCATTTATAATCCAGAAAACACAATTAATTGGACTAAAAACATGAAATATGCTTAATATTATTGCAAATATGTTTGGTTTGTGTTTTTATGTATTGCAGGTACAAATGATTGGAAACGAAGCAAAAATGGAGACTTTCGGTTAAGATTTAAAGACGTTTACGCGTTTTTCGAGGTCAAGACGAAGTCGTTAATATTTCCCGAGCATGCCATTGGAAAGAGCGTGAAATTATGAGTCCATCTGTGCCTTCGTTGCTTATTGGGTCAGCCCGTAACCCGTTATATGGGTCGGGCCAGCACATACTAAAGTTAGCCCAAGATTTGTTTTAAATATAAGCCAAGCCCAACAACAATTTTGGCCCAATATCATTTCCAGTGACACCTTAAATACAAATTGTAAAAGTGACGGGGGTGACATCACCATCATGTACCACAAAATTAAATCAAACATGCTCACGTGAGCACCCACTGCCTTATTTTAGGCGAATCATGTTACAACACGTGGCAGAGTTGGTTATAAATTCTTCTTAATGATATTAAAGAGAGGTACAAGGAATGTCTATGAAGCATTTTTACAACGCATGAAGAGGCCACATGTCACAAAGAAATTGGCAGATTATAGAATGAATTGCTGGCAAGTACACATGTTTCTCGCTCATTGGTGGATCCGGCTGCTCTGACGCATTTCAGTCCGATGATGCAAAATCAAGGCCATTGATTGGCAACTTTGATTTACGTGTTTTCTCTTAAATGTTAAGAATGACCCCTACTCTTTGGCTATAAATGAACGCAGCAGGCCTTATTTTGTGGGTGTTAGATTTATGATTTATTTTTCCCTTTTAGCTTATTAGTTTTAGGAGTAGGTTAGATTTAGCTTATTTTAGTTTAGGGTTATTTTGTAAAAGCTTAAAAGCT
>BQNB010180946.1:954-12632 GCA_026074375.1 Tanacetum coccineum
CGTTATCAGTTATGTTTTATGCCTTTTATGCTTTGATATGACACCATGATTTTGACGTTATGCTTCCTCGTCAGAGAGGGGTGTTACATTTATTAAATCACATTTAATACACTTAATATAATTACACATCCTTTAAACTAAAGAAATCCCCAACCTTTTAGAAGGCTGCAACATCGGTTGTGAGCCGGCAAGATGCAGCAAACTTTTATCAGTCTTGGATAATTACTATGTGCCTTACTTAGAAGACTGCAGCATCGGTTGTGAGCCGGCAAGATGCATTAAACTTTTATTAGCCCATAGTTATTATTATTATTATTATTACCTGAACAATATTTTATTTTATTAATTTTTTTTTATATTTCCACAATATAGAGAAAATTTATTTTTAGAAAATTTGAGTATAAATTTGAACTAAGACTAAATAGATTATTCTTACAGACTATACTTCAAAAATCGTTGATTTAAGTTTAGAGCACGTATTATTAGTCCGGTTAGAAGCTTATGGGAAAAAAAAGCCACAAACTACACTTATGAGCTCTTAAGATTTCCAACTAATCCTTGTTTAGCATCTAACTCATAATTAACTCTATCATTTCTCGTTCTTCGCAAATTTAAAATCTTTAATAAAAAGATCCGCGAATGCTTAGTCTAAAAGTTAAGGGACAAGCTAGAGCTCAACACGCTCGATCGAGTCAAAATTTATTCTTATTCTACCGAACAGGAAAGTCGACATTGCGATAAAACACTTATTTTATTTTTGAAAATTTTCAAATTTTTTCATTTTTTGGTATTTTGATGGTAAAAACGGGATTACGTGAAAACAACGGCTGCAGGCACAATCAAATCGATAGACCCCCCCCATACTAGAATTGAACATTGTCCTCAATGTTTTAAGAAGTAAATCTTTATGCAGCAGTTCTGGTACACCATCAAAAAGGTTCAAGGCACTGATTCTTATGAATTCCTCTTAGCCAACAAGAAGTGTGTAGTCAATGCTGATGTCTTTAGGACGATTCTTAATATTTGTCCAAGAGTGGAAGGTGTAGACTTCACTGATGTACCAGATGATGATGCTGAACTTGCTTTTCTCATTAAGCTTGGATACAAAGGTCCACTATACAACACACCAACATGTTTGTGGATCATATGCATCAGCCATAGAGAACTATAGCAGCAATAATCAACAAATGTCTCTCTGGAAAGACAGCAAGCAATGACAAACTTAGAAAGTCCAGAATTGACATATCATGGGGCATGTTTTACAGAGAGAATGTTGACTATCCTGATTTGATTTGCGAAGATCTTGCTTTCCAGATTGATCACATGAAGGAGAAAATATCAAGACGTGAAAGCATGCCATTCCCCTGATTCATCAAAATCATCATAAATCACTTCCTCAAGCAACACAAGTCTCTCTCCAACCTCAAATATCAACACTATCATACAATCAAGGATGACTATCCTGATTTTATTATTATTGTTACCTCATTTTTCATCATTTTTTTTAACATATATCTTTATATTACCATGATATAGAGAAAATTTCTTTTTAGAAAACTTAAGTATAAATTTGAACTAAGACTAAAATTATCGATATCGACCATACTTCAAAAATCGTTGATATAAGTCTAATTTTCGAAGAGAGCACATATTATTAGTCCGGTTAGAAGCTTATGGGAGAGAAAAGCCACAAACTACACTTATGAGCTCTTAATATTTCCAGCTAATCCTTGTTTAGCATCTAACTCATAATTAACTCTATCATTTCTCATTCTTCGCAAATTTAAAATCTTTAATAAAAAGATCCGCGAATGCTTAGTCTAAAAGTTAAGGAACGAGACGCTCGATCGAGTCAAAATTTATTCTTATTCTACCCAGCAGGAATATCAACATTATGATAAAAAAAACTTATTTTATTTTTGAATTTTTTTAAATTTTGTACAAAATCACAATATTTTCTAAAATTTTGGTGGTAAAAACGGGATTACGTGAAAACAACGACTGCAGGCACAATCAAATTGATAAACCCCCCATACTAGAATTAAACATTGTCCTCAATGTTTTAAGAAGGGTCTCTACGTAAATCTAAAGCCGTTTATTAAGTGTGCACAAAGATAAACGTTAGTCGATAAGATTAGGATATTGGATTCCCATAATTATGCAAAGGATCGAAGCTCGAGTAAACGAAGGACAAAACCATGACCACGAGAGGCTTCATAATCCGGGGCAATCCTGGACATACAACAAAAACGACAAAACAAGAGAAAGGTATAGGCGAGCCTCCTCACAACACACTTATTCATTAATAAAACGATAAGGATAAGCATGGGTTGCCACCTACGAAGCGCTTATTTTTGTTAACCGAGTCTTGAGCCTGACTCGATCCCCATACTTGAGCTGGTCAAGGAGGATAGAAATGGAGAAACAGAACATCCAAGATAGGAATGTTCTCTCCATGAATCAACATCGGGCTTTTATGATGAAAAAGCTTGGAAGCTTTAAAGCCCCGATGTGATGAAGAAGGAGGAGATTTCTCCTTTAAAGCAAGAACACCGTGATTGAAAAATGTGTCTTCCTTTTCGGATGAAAATGGAAGTAAAGTATCAATCACGGGGGAAAGAGTAACAAGAAATCTCATAGATTCGACTTCAATGCATATCCCCGGATCGTAAATCTTATTTCTATCTCCGAAAGGAGAAGAAACATCAAGATCGGATCCGAGATCATTATGAGAAGGAATGAAGTCGAAATCCATATGAAGGGTGGGATGGGTAGGCAAAATATTAGGCACATCAACGGGGATGTCTTCCACCACATCAATGGTTGAATCTCCCGAATCGGGATAATCAACATGAAATGATTCGAACTCGGGAAGGGAAGTAGAATTATCGTCACCTTCCGAGTCGTAATCATCACTCTCAATACCCGGTGGTATTGAGTCATCCGGACCGGGAAATATATCGATCTCTTCCCTAAGAGAGTCACTATCCTCAACGGGGATAGGAAATGTGGGAAGAGACTCGATGATCGTATTTGGATTAGCATGAAAATCTTCCGGCGGACGGGGAGATGAATTATCGTATAGCAACCTCTCCATAAGACTAATATATTCCTCGTGCTCTCTATTAACAATTCTTGGAGGAATTGTTATGAGTTCACCGGCGAACTCATCGAGGAGAGAATCAATCTTGGGAGAGGAAGCCATCAAAGTATCACGATTGAGTAATGATTTAAGAAGATAAGACTCGCTATCAAAACGATCATTTTTTAGACTAGAATCGAGGTCTTCATTATGAATTGGATTAAACTCACTAGAAATAATTTCCTCGTCAATATCAAAAGGAGGGTTCGAATAAAGTTATAAAACTCATTTCTTAAATAACCTCCTCATGACTTGACTCGTCATCACTAGAGGTAGAATCGTCAAAGAGAGGATTGGAAAACATTGAAAATTTTGTCGTTTGAGAATCATCACAATCGGGCACATCACACTCACATTCATCCTCGGACTCTCTTGGGTTTTGGACAAGGTTCTCAACACTAGACTTTATGAATTCGTTCGATTCCTATTAGACTCTCTTGGGTTTTGGACAAGGTTACTACTATACACTAGACTTTATGAATTCGTCTGATTATGTTTTCGGAATTGTGTCAAGATGTTTGTCTACCATGATGAGAGAGTCTGTTTTTTGTGAATCGGGTGTGATTGCATGAGATATTCTTGTGTTGCAAAAGAATACTCATCGTCGTCATCATCATAAGATGAGGTAGGAAAATTCCAACTTGGAGTATTAATATATTCTGCCAACTCCTCGTTTATACTTTGCAAATCTTGAAGAAGTTTGTTAAGCAATTCTTGTACCTCCTCGGATTGAGCATGATTAACTTCAAAAATTTTATCCCAAGCTAGTAATAAAACCTTTGGCATTTCTCTAAGAGATATACGATTAAACTTCTTTCAAAAGTTTTGTATCGATTTCATTAGGTTTTCTCTAGCTTGCAAAATTTCCACACTTGTTTCATGAGGAGGTTGATGAATGACGGGAAACTGTGGGGATTGGAATTAGTCAAAACCGGAAGCAATAGAATTATAACAAAGATTAGGTTCGTAGAAATTTTGGTTCAACGGTTGACACTAAAAAGTCTCATGAGGACCCTCGCAGTTTTCACAACAAAGATTTTGTAGTTGAAAACTTGGTAAAGTTTGTGAGAACTCATCATAGTTTTGATTGTAGCATGGTTCCAGATTAGAGATAATCGGAACTTGCGGTGTACAATAGTGACCATAACGAGCATCGTTCCCGTAAAACTCACAAGAATACGTCTTGTACTGGGGTTGTGGAGGGTAGTCGGAAAGATTTTGAGAATCAATGAAAGAATTTGAATTTGGATCATAAGCGAATGAATTTCCAGCTCTCGAAGCGCAAAATGAACAAAATCCACCGTTTAACGGGCCTTCACACCCGCAACAAGTGACTAGTTTTCCATCTCCATTAGTGCAATTCAAACAAATTCCATTTATAAGATTAACACCACACTGCTGGCACGTACATAGATAACAATAAAAGCCATCACATGGTTGTCCACACCTCACACACTCACGTTGGTTATACGAAGACATGTCGAAAAATTATACAAATAAGAGGGTAACGAAGATAAGAATTAAACGAATAAGAGGATAGAAAAGATTATAGTAAAATACATAAGAAATAAAAATATTTTTGGTAACTGATAATCGAACAAGTGTATGGTAGCTCTTTAGAAAACGCACAAAGAAGCGGAGGAGCGGGTAAGCGCGAAGCTATTAAAAACCTTCTCCTTTTGGGTCGAAGTTCTTAGGATCGGCCCTCCTTATACCTCTCTTATAGTTTGTAATCTAAAGGTGAGCCGAAATCACAAGTGACACAACGGTTGATTTTGTTGTTTTTTCGATTTTTTTGGTATTTTTGATTACTTGAAAATATTCACAAAAGAAAGCGATAACTTCACGGGGAAGGGTCTTCAAACACTAATCTTCAAACGAAACACGATAATCGTTACACAACCTCCCTGGCAATGGCGCCAAAAATTGATTATCCCCTTAGTATATATATATATATAATATAAATATATAAGGATAATATCAATATAAGATAAGAATTCCAAAAGATGTAAAGAAATTACTTTTGACCAAAGTAAAATCCAAAACCTCCCGGGTCGTGTCCCAACGAGGCGTGAATCGAGAATCGAGTATCGGTTTGGGGAACAATGCTTGAATATAACAAATTTTGATTGGTTTATCTGATTCTACGGAGAAAAACAAGTAACCGGTAACTTAAACCTAAAACGAAAGCAAAAATGAAATTAAAAACGTTAACGGAACATAAAAACGCGACTCTAAAACCTAAAACATGAAATTTTAACCCTACACATGCAAATTTAATTTTTAAATGTCCTAAATGATAAAAGAAAATTTAAAAAAAAAGAATTGGATTTTTTTGACTTTTATTTTATTTAATATGAATTAAAAATTGTTTTAATATAAAAAATTAATTAAAAATATTAAACTAATTTGGAAAATTATGAAAAATTCAGGAAAAGTAATTTGAATAAAGCTAAATCTAGGAAAAATATAATGGAGAAACTAGCTTATTGAAATAAGCCAAAAATAAGCTAAAAGGGCTGTTAAGCTAAAATGCTAAATAGGCTATAAATAAAAGGTATGGCAAAGGTATAAACGAAAAAGACCTCAGGGCAGTTAGTTGTGAGTGTGTGTGTTGAGGTGTTGGTAGTATAAGGGAGAGGTCACAGGTTCGACCCCTGTGGCCTCTCCTTTTTTGAAAACATTTTTTTTCTTTTTTTTTGTTTAGGTGGGGTGAAAGTTATAAGGGGGAGGGGGTGGTTGGGGTAAGACTTTTTTTTAAAAAAAACTTATAAAATAAGCTAAAACAACAATCTTTAAAAAAGAAGCTTTTTACAAAACTTGGAAATAAGCTGGAAATTAGCAAAAATAAGCTGACAGTTTACACTTTTTAAACTAAGTGACCAAATGGCTAAACTAAGGGACATTTTAGGACTAATAAGCACAAGGGAAAGGTAAATAAGCTAAGACAAATAACTAGCTAGACCTAAAAAGCATTGATAAGCAAATATAAGCTAGGAAAATAAGCTGAAAGGGACTAAAAAGCATTTTTAAAACAGAAAACACAAGGACTGATAACAAAGCTACTTTCTACTTTTAAACTAAGAATTAGAACCTAATAAACAGTTTTAAAAATAATAAGCTAAAAACAAATGATTAACTAACCCTAATAAGCACATAGGAACAAGAATAAGCCAAGAAAATAAGCTGGAAAGCTTTTAAAAAGCATATAAGCTTTTTGGCTAAGCTTGTTAGCCAAACAGCCAAAGGGACATTTTCTAGCTTGTTTTTAAGCTTGAAAATGGATCCTTATGGCTTAATGACTTATATGCAAGTCAAGCTTGTCCAATAAGCTACAATAATCAGCAATTAAAAAGGAATTTGAAATTAAGATCAGCCATAAAAAAGGCTTATGAAAAAGGCTGATTTCAAAATTTTACTCTTTTTGGTTTTCATTTTAAAAGACAATTTGGCTTTTGCAACCCTAAAAATAAACTAGTATAAGCTGACTAAAATACAAAATAAACTTAAACAGATAAAATCTATACTTCAAACTACTTATGCTATGAAAATCAGACTCTAAAACAAACATTAACTAACTTAAAATTAAGATCAAAAAGAGACTTTAAAATATACTTAGAAAAATTGACAGGTTTTAGACAAAAAACTCAAAATGGCAAATACAAACTTAAACTAACTTAACCTAACTGCCTAAAAATTTTTTTTTGGACACTTAAAAGAACACTAAATCAACACCTTAAGGTTGTTTTCAAAGTTAATATCAAATAAGCTGTTCAAAACTATTTTGAGACCACAGTTTTAAACATTTTATAAATAAAACTAAAAAACTTGATTTTTCACTTAAAAAAACTTTTAAAACTGGTTAAAACAGCTTAAATGAAGGTGTTAAAGTTGGCTTAATGACCCATATGAGTTTTACACTTGGTTTGACCCATTTTGCCTTCTTAACCCAAACACCCCTTTAAAACCTCAAAATGCATTTTTACACTACCATAGGATGAAATAAGCTTAAACAGATTTAGTATTAGGCAAATAAAGATCAAATAAGTAAAGTCCAATAGAAATTAAGCACAATAATAAGCTGTCTAATAAGCAACACAGTAAAAATGATGCATAAAAGGTAAAAAGTGAACTTACATATGCCTTTGCTCAAAACAAGGCTAAATGCTCAAAGAGCTTATTCTACAAGCTCTAACTTGTTGTAAACAAGCTAGTAGGGTCCAATAAGCCCATCCCAATCTGGCTTATCTTCCAAATTAAGCTTAGGTATAGGTTACTTTTTGGTGAACTTTTCTTAACAGTTTAAATTTTCTTTAGTAAAACAACTTAAACAAAATAAAAGTATAACACCCTGTGTTTTCAAGTCATTGATGACGTCGATAAATCTGCAATGTACCTTTTGTATTGTACGCGTTTGCTTTGCTAAATCGCGTAAGCTAAAAATTAGCGTTCAATGTAAACGGGCATCAAACAATTAAATGTTTACATCAAGCAAGGGTTAAGTAATTATTTTGAGAATAATTATTAACTTTGTTCATTTTATTTTTATCGGTTACGTAAAGTGTATACGTTTCGCGATAAATTGCGTTTAGGCACTCCCGGAACCACCAAAACTTTTCTACGCTTCAACAAATACCCACATTTATACCCAATACATAAAAATTACTAAACATCATCACCTACATCTTCTTATTGCCGAAATTTTGGCAAGTGATTCAAAGATATAAGAAAATTCACTCTTTGGTCAATGTGCAACATACCTCATTTAAACCACACCATGCCTTCTCATTAATACTAGCCATGCCTTGTCTCTTTGACCAAGACCAAGACCTAGACCATCCCTAGGACCATACCTTGTTCCCTTGACTAAGTTCTTGCACCTTATATATACATGTATCTAGTAAGAGATGTCATACAAGTAAAACACTTGGTAAAAATCACAAAACTCCTCCCTTTTTGTGCTCTCTAGCTCACGGCACAAACAACCCTTTATAATCAATCCATACAAAATTTTATTCAACCTATACACTTCTATATACATCTATCCTAAGATATTCTAAGGTGATCCCAAGCATTGGCTAACCTTTTTCAAGTATTAATCAAGAAAAGCAAGATTAGGGTTTTCTTGAGAAAACTAGGGTTTCTTAAGTGCAAGCTTGGATTTTAAGGCTAAACAAGGGTTTAGCATTTGTTTGTCACCATCATCATTCATCATAAGGTCTATTTTAAACCTTTATGCTTTCATTTTATGAGTTTTTATGTATATAATGTGCTATATAGTGAAATCACCATTAGGATTACTTTTGAACATGAAAAATATAATTTTTCTTGTGATTATGATTTTGTACACTTTCTCACATATTATGATGTTGGTAATATCATGAAATAAAGGATATATAAGTCTTGTACAATCTCGGTTTAAGCATAAAAAGTTCATATATAAACTTGTAATTAAAAGTTAATTAAGAAAGTTTATGATTTCATGTAAAGTTAATAACTTGTGATCTTGATGATCTTAGACAAATATGAACTTATGGACATTATTATATGTATAACATATGATATATATAGTTATAAAAGACTTGTGGTAAATTGTGAGGTTGAAAAGTATATATAAAACATATTATATAAATAAGTTATATAAAAGATCATATAGGGCAGTAGGTTTTCGAATTCCAAACAGAGGATTTTATGTTTTTATAAAATAATACGACTCATGACGATTCCGAAAAGGTAAGAAACTTGTCAAACGGATTAATAACGAAAAAGTTACGTTAAAAACGCGTTATACGTTAATTAAACGGAGTTTATAAAATAATTTTTATAAAATTTATATCAAACAGCAAGTTTGATATTTTTAACAAATAATACATATTTTTGGGATTCCAAAATGATAAGAATCGTAATTTTTCAATTAATAACGAACGAGTTATGAATTTCGCAAGTTTACGACAATTAATACTTTTATAAAACTATTTTTATAAAAGTTACTATTCATGACAGAAAGTTACATTTTTGTAAACCTCATAAAATTATAGAACTTTCAATCGGGTTTTACGACGACAAATACGAATTTAATAAAGCTCACGTCTGATGTGAACAGTAAAAGTTACTGTTCACCAAATTTAAAATAAAGTAGTCTGATGTGAACAGTAAGGTTACTGTTACAGAGGGTCAAAATATCGAAATGTCAAATAATGAAACTCGTCCCTATAACGAAATATGGGCATTAGAAACGTCAAATCGGGCTTAAAAGCAAATGATTATTCACTCAATGCCAGGTATGAACAACAACAGTGTGTTACAGTGCCATCCCACTTCCCCCCGGCCCCCCACCCCCCCTCACACTCAAAATAGACCATAAGAGTGCATTTCTCACGCGAATATGTTACTATATGATTTTCGTAAATCTCGCTCTGGAAACTCAATTCTCGGCTCTCGGTGCACACTTGCTGCTCAGATCCGCCTTAGTAGTATTATATGTGGTCGCTCAGCACGTAGTGACAATCCCACCTCTCACTCATAGGGCCACAGCTCTTCATATCACCTCGACACACCAGGCCATTCCTCCTAACGGATGGCGTATCGACGATGCTAGTCTGTGTTTGGATTTACGATTAAAGCTGTTTCCCTAATCTCCCGACACGTCATGTCATGACCTTCTTTGATTATGAGTAGCTCAGATACGATAGTACGATTTAATTTCTGTAACAACTTAGTAGAGATTAATTTTAAGTACTCATGGCGGTACTTATACGACACCTTATGATAATTTAGGTTGCCATCGCGTTCTTTGACGTGACGCTTTATCTGCACTATTTTTGGTTCTATCAGAACTCAAAGTTGTGTTCATAGCCCAACATTTTTACGATTTTCAATGATTTTATTATGGGGTAGGGAACATGCCTGCTTGTTTTTTAAATTGGACGCCAAGGTATGTTTAATCGTTTCGCCATAGAGTAGCGATTAACCAAGTTTAAGCCCTATTATCTTGATCCTGTCACATTGAATATGAGTGTTGTTGGGGGAATTACATTATATGAGCGAGAGATGTGTTATTTAAGAGATATATATAGGAAAAGACTCCACTGTTCGGTCGACTAGCTGTAATACCGAGATCATGAACGTTTAACCCCCTTATAGCTTGTCGAATTTGGTGTTTTCGAGCGATTGGAACATTCTAATAACTCGGGCAGAATATGCGCAATATATAGTTTAATTGCAAGATCAGATTGTCGGCCTCAGTGTCATGAAGCTTAGGGTAATGTAAATTTGTTTTGTGATGGCGTGCATGTGCTTGCATTTATCAGGGCAAAATCTTGCTGGTCCTACATGTATTAGATTATCAAACCTATGAATTGTCACTACGTCTTAATCATTATGTGTGACGTTTTTAAGGCAATATTTTCCCAGGATGGTTGCATTATGGCATGGATGCCAGTGGATTGCATTGGGTTCACATTTTGGATCGCACGCTTAAAGTTTTAGGTGCATCATATTTTATGGGAAATGCATATGTCAACTTTTGTCATTATTCACAATAGAACAAATAAAGCTATATTGCTTTTGTATTAAGTCTTTTTCAATTAAATCCAATGTATCATTTTAAACGACTTTTTGTGTTCGTATCTGCTATTATATCTATATATCTTGTGCTATTGATCTTGAAGTAACATGCCCCGGACCCTTATTCCGCTGCGACCCAATTTGGGGGTGTTACAAGATCACTGAACAAAGCCCTAGGTACTCAATTGGATATGAGTACGGCTTACCATCTACAAACTGATGGTCAACGTGAAAGAACCATCCAGACTTTAGAGGACATGTTGCGTGCTTGTGTGATGGATTTTGGGAAAGGTTGGGATAGACACCTACCTTTGGTGGAGTTTTCTTACAACAACAGTTATCACACTAGTATCAAAGCTGCACTGTTTGAAGCTTTCTACGGCCAAAAATGTCGATTGCCTATTTGTTGGGCTGAGGTTGGAGACGCTCAACTCATTGGTCCAGAAATTATTCATGAAACAACTGAGAAAATCATTCAGATAAAAAGGCGAATTCAAGTTGCACGAGATAGACAAAAGAGCTACGCTGATAAGAGGCGTAACCCATTGGAATTTGAGGTTGGGGACAAGGTCATGTTGAAAGTGTAGCCATGGAAAGGGGTGATACGTTTCGGCAAACGGGGGAAGCTGAACGCTCGTTATATAGGACCTTTCAAGATTATCGCTAAACTGGGAACGCTTGCTTATCGACTTGAAATCCTAGAGCAGTTAATCCGAGTTCATTATACTTTTCATGTTTCCAATCTGAAGAAGTGTTTCGTAGATGAACCCCTAGCTATTCCGTTGGAAGAAATCTAGATTGATGACAAGCTTAATTTCATTGATGTACCAGTTGAAATTATGGACCAAGAAGTTAAACGGCTAAAGCAAACCGCATTCCAATTGTGAAAGTTCGTTGGAATTCGAGACAAGGACCCGGGTTTACTTGGGAGCGCGAGGACCAAATGAAGAAAAAGTACCCTCACCTTTTC
>BQNB010180947.1:2565-12632 GCA_026074375.1 Tanacetum coccineum
AAAAGCTTTCTTCATAGACTCCTTTTTGGCGAAGTTTCTGAATCAGCTTCCCCCCAAACCAACATCCGTATCTTGAGCAGATTCTGAAATGTTGATGTAGCTTGAACGATCTTCTAACATTGACATTTAAAGTGCACAACGGAATTTAGTAGAAGAAACAGTCAACCACACCATCTAATACTGCTTCTATACTGTATCATGACATTCAGACTTAATGATTATCCGTTCGGGGGAACATGCAAGAGATCAGCAACAATTCTTCTCACGCATGCAGAATACTTCACAAACCATACTAAGTGAAGTAGTATAGACTACTTCCCCCTGGAAGTTGACCTGATAAACAATCATTGTCTAAACATAACAAAACATCAAAGTATCAAAGTACACGTATTCCCCCATGATGGTTTTGAACTCTCGGAAGCATCATTGACGTGTACGACCATATACTCGAGAAGTTCTTGTCATAAGCAATAATCTTGAAAAGTTATGAAAGACATTGAAGAACTTTGAAAGATTTTGCTGAGACTGTGAAGTACCATTGACGTTCAGTAGCTTCAAATATCCCGTGAGAGTTGCTGATCACATCTTAACCTTATACTCTCTGGCTAACTTACCAACCTCGTATTCTGTCGGCTATTGCTGTGACCACTTGGTGAAGTAAACCCGATATACCAAACTTGAAAATGAAGTAGAATTCCCCAAATTTGTTACTTAAGCTTGCACTGTTGTTGATTGAAGAACGGTGCAGAAGAAAGCCTCTAAGTACCCTATACACTCAACTAAGAGCCAAAATAAGTACAACACCTCTTGAGACTATCCACATCGGCATCTGCGTGTGACACTGAGCACTACAATGTAACTCCTTAAAGTGATAGCTATAACCCGTGAGTACTACAATGTAACTCCTTACATCGGGTATAACTAGATAATCCAAGTCTCAATCATAACTGTATACGTTCAAGCAAGTCATCAATCGATAGATTGGGTTTGAAGAAAAGGGGTAGAAAGTAGAAGGAAGTCTCGATGATGAAATAAGTAGACGCCTCCGTGAAACCCACTTCAAACAAACTCAAATAAGGGATACCAACTAAACGCCGTAGATCACTTTGACATTTGAAGTATCAAACCTTAGCCGTTTGGACCATTTTTAGTGAATCTTATGCGGATCTGTTTTTAGTGTATTGTATCATTTTGTTGTTGTCTTGTTGTTACCATTGATTGTCGTAAACTAGAACGAATGGACTTGAAATTGTCCATTGCGAATCCACATTTGTCTAATTAAACTTGACGTGAAAGCATTTTATTCCCGGCTTAATCCAACAACTTATACTCGGCACACACTATCAAAAAAAACTAGACTCGGCCTAATGATTATAACATAGCCCAAGTTTATCACACATTTCGCAGCCCATTATTTTTGATAGAAACCGGCCCATAATAAATCCACAACCCATTCAAATGATAGAAACGTCGGCCCAGTTGGTTCTCATTTTGTTATATCACTGGCCCATCTGTCACACTTATACTCGGTCCATCATAATGTACCATGCCGTAAAAAGAAGTGTACCAGAAATTAAGGATATATATATATATGATTTTAATAATATTATAACGAATATATTATTGATATATACTTGGTGTTGTTTGTCTTTGTGACACAGAAACCCTAAATTATTGTCACTTGAAACCCTAATCACAAACCATCCGCCTCTACATCATCTTTCCAGCCAACAAAAAATTCTACTCCCACCTCCAACAATGATCACGGTAGATATTCACCTAAACACAAGCCCTTAACATGAATCACCCATTTAAGCATATCAATTCCCTACTTGATATAGTGAACACTCGAATTTCACAAACACCCTTAAAAATCCCTTGCTCGAATATTGCATCACGTGTAGAACTACAAGAGATTTTGGCCTCAAGATCTTTATACAAGGTCTCGGGTAGGTATTTTAATTGAACATGTGTTTTTTTTTTAATTCGAACCAAAGATGAGTTTTTAACAGATTTGTTATAAAAACAATCTTTAATTTCGTATATCAAGCAGAGCTTTAACTCTCACATAGATCGATGATGATTTTTTCGTGTTCTTGATCTTTTTAAAGGTTCTTGGATCTTAATTGTTTGACACCAATAATCTGATCGATTATTTTTTCATTTCGAGTCTGTTGTAGTAGATGATGGAGTTTGATGTTGTGGTGATGTTTGTGACGGAGAGGTTTAGATTAAGACTTGGGTTAGATTTGTATGATTGAAATGTGACAAGAACTGTTGTGGTGGTTTCTTATGGCTTATTTGGTAAGTTGGTTGTGGTTGTTTTGTTGAGTTTAAAGAAGTTTAGTATTAGATGTTGTTGTTGTTATATTTATTTGTCAAATGGATTTGGTTGGAGTCATTTTGGTCAGTCTTATAAATTGTTGTTCTTGACCAAGACTCAATAGTTGACCGTTCTCAACTCGGTAATAACCGATTTGACTCGGTTTGAGTATAGTATCCAAAACGCAAAAACACCCTGAGCAAAACGCAAAACCACAAAGGTCTTTAAGGGGGGGCAAAAACGCAAGATGAATAATTTTTTTGCCATAGTTTCTCTTCATAAAAATCATAAATTTGTCTTCAAAACGCAATGAAAGAGTGGACAAAACGCAACCTCAAAACGCAACCACCAAAACGCAAGATCTTGTCAAAACGCAATGTCATTAGAGCCAAAACGCAGTCTGTACTATTGTCTTTTTTTGTACTTTTTCTTAAAAAAAACAGATCTGGTTTGGTCTTTGTGGTCAAAACGCAGTGAAGAAACCAAAACTGCTACTTGACTTTTAAGAATAAAAAACTTGGCAGATTTATGATAACCAGATATTGGAGACACATCAACAACATATAACAATTTCGTGACTTTTTTTAAAAAAAAACCACGATGAACAGTAACCGGAACAGTAACAACAAACAAATGATACAACACACCCCTGCAGCTCTGATGCCAATTGTTACCCATAAAGATTCACATAACAAGAGACATGATCCGGAGGTCGGGGAGGATTGAACAAGAAGTAACCCATATTATTTAGTGAGAGAAAGGGAAGATGTGTGTGTTCTAGAGAGAGAAACACACACACCTTATTACAAGTAAAATGAATCCTCACCCCTCCATGGAAGTATGGAGGGGATATATATAGGTCTTGACTCTCTAAAGTATCTTAACTAGACATTTTGGGTCCCTGTGAGTCTTACCTATTTATACTAATGTAATTTTGTATTAGCCGACATATTTTAAGGCTAACAATCTTCCCCCAATATGTGGGCATACAGAATTACTTACAATGTTCCTAACAAGTACAAACACAACAATGTAAAATGACATCCGAGGCGCTTCCAATGCTGAAGATGACGTCTTTGTCTTCTAGTCTTGAAACTTGTACTCCAGCTTGGATCTTCTTTGTCTTGACTTGTTCTGGAACCCATTGTGTATGCCATGGAGTTATGATTAACTTCCCTCCAATTCATGCAGCATGTTCTTAAAAGCTTTCTTCATAGACTCCTTTTTGGCAAAGTTTCTGAATCAGCTTCCCCCAAACCAACACCGTATCTTGACCGATTCCTGAAATGTGATGTAGCTTGAACGATCTCTAAACATTGACATTTAAAGTGCACAACGAATTTAGTAGAAGAAACAGTCAACTACACCATCTAATACTGCTTCTATACTGTATCATGACATTCAGACTTAATGATTATCCGTTTGGGGGAACATGCAAAGATCGAGCAACACTACTTCTCAGAACCTGCAGAATACTTCTCAAACCATACGAAAGTGAAAGTAGTATTAGACCTACTTCCCCCCGAAGTTGACCTGATAAAAAATCATTGTCTAAACATAACAAAACATCAAAGTATCAAAGTACACGTATTCCCCCATGATGGTTTTGAACTCTCGGAAGCATCATTGACGTGTACGACCATATACTTGAGAAGTTCTTGTCATAAGCAATAATCTGAAAAGTTATAAAAACATTGAAAAAACTTGAAAGATTTTGCTAAGCCTGTGAATGTACTCATTGACGTTCAGTAGCTTTAAAATTATCCCGTGAGAGTTGCTGATACAGCAATCGTAACCTTATACTCTTCTGGCTAACTTACCAACCTCAGTATTCTTGTCGCTATTGCTGTGACCACTGGTGAAAGTAAACCCAATATACTCCAAAACTTTAAAATGAAGTAGAATTCCCAAATTTGTTACTTAAGCTTGCACTATTGTTGATTGAAAAACGATGCAAAGGAAAACCTCTAATGTACCCCCTATACACTCACTAAGAGCCAAAATTAGTACAACACCTCTTGAAGACTATCCATACGCATCTGCGTGTGACATCTGAGCACTACAATGTAACTCCTTATATAGATAGCTATAACCCGTTGAACTACAAAGAACTCCTTATACATCGGATAACTAGATAACCAAGCTCAATCAAACTGATATGTTACAAGCAAGTCATCAATCGAAGATGGTTTGAAGAAAAGGGTAGAAAGTAGAAGGAAGTCTCGATGATGAAATAAGTAGACGCCTCCGTGAAACCCACTTCAAACTCAAATAAGGGATACCAAATAAACTCCGTGATCACTTGACATTTGAATTCAAACCTTTAGCCGTTTGGACATTTTAGTAAATCTTATTCGGATCGTTTTTAGTGTAATGTATCATGTTTGTTGTTGTTGTTGTTGTTCAATTGTCGTTAAACTAGGACGAATGGTATTTTGAATTGTCATTAACGAATCCACATTTGTCTAATTAAACTTGACGTGAAAGCATTTTATTCCCGGCTTAATCCAACAACTTATACTCGGCACACACTATCAAAAAAAAATAGACTCGGCCCAATGATTATAACATAGCCCAAGTTCATCACACATTTCGCAGCCCATTATTTTTTATAGAAACCGGCCCACAATAAATCCACAACCCATTCAAATGATAGAAACGTCGGCCCAGTTGGTTCTCATTTTGTTATATCACTGGCCCATCTGTCACACTTATACTCGGTCCATCATAAGTACCAGGCCCAAAAGAAGTGTAGCCAGAAATTAAGGATATATATTTGACACAGACCCTAAATTATTGTCACTTGAAACCCTAATCACAAACCATCCGCCTCTACATCATCTTTCCAGCCAACAAAAAATTCTACTCCCACCTCCAACATTGATCACGGTAGATATTCACCTAAACACAAGCCCTTAACATGAATCACCCATTTAAGCATATCAATTCCCTTCTTGATATAGTGAACACTCGAATTTCACAAACACCCTTAAAAATCCCTTGCTCGAATATTGCATCACGTGTAGAACTACAAGAGATTTTGGCCTCAAGATCTTTATACAAGGTCTCGGGTAGGTATTTTTTATTGAACATGTGTTTTTTTTAATTCGAACCAAAGATGAGTTTATAACAGATTTGTTATAAAAACAATCTTTAATTTCGTATATCAAGCAGAGCTTTAACTCTCACATAGATCGATGATGATTTTTTCGTGTTCTTGATCTTTTAAGGGTCTTGATTTAATTGTATGACACGAAAATAAATCTGAGATCGATTAGTTTTTTCAGTTTCGAGTCTTGTTGTAGTAGATGATGGAGTTGATGTTGTGGGATGATGTTTGTGACGGAGAGGTTTAGGATTAGACTTGGGTTTAGATTTGTATTGATTGAAATGTGACGAAGAAGCTGTTGTGGTGGTTTCTTATGGCTGTTTGTGAAGTGGGTTGTGGTTGATTTGTTGATGTTTAATGAAGTTAGTATTGATGTTGTTGTTGTATTTGTCAAAATGGATTTGGTTGAGTCATTTTGTCAGTCGTTATACATTGTTGTTCTTGACCAAGACTCAATGAGTTGACCGGGTCAACTCGGTAATAACCGAGTTGACTCGGTTTGAGTATAGGTATACCAAAACGCAACCACCCCTGAGGCAAAATGCAACCCAGGTCTTGGGGGGGCAAAACGCAGGATAAATAAATTTTTTGCCATAGTTGCTCTTCATAAAAATCATAAATTTGTCTTCAAAACCCAATGAAAGAGTGGACAAAACGCAACCACCAAAACGCAAGATCTTGTCAAAACGCAATGTCATTAGAGCCAAAACGCAGTCTGTACTATTGTCTTTTTTTGTACTTTTTCTTAAAAAAAACAGATCTGGTTTGGTCTTTGTGGTCAAAACACAGTGAAGAAACCAAAACTGCTACTTGACTTTTAAGAATAAAAAACTTGGCAGATTTATGATAACCAGATATTGGAGACATATCAACAACATACAACAATTTCGTGACTTTTTTTAAAAAACCACGATGAACAGTAACCGGAACAGTACCGAGATGAACAGTAACAACAAACAAATGATACAACACACCCCTGCAGCTCTGATGCCAATTGTTACCCATAAAGATTCACATAACAAGAGACATGATCCGGAGGTCAAGGAGGATTGAACAAGAAGAAGCCATATTATTTAATGAGAGAAAGGGAAGATGTGTGTGTTCTAGAGAGAGAAACACACACACCTTATTACAAGTAAAATGAATCATCACCCGTCCATGAAAGTATGGAGGGGATATATATAGGTCTTGAATCTCTAAAGTATCTTAACTAGACATTTTAGGTCCCTGTGAGTCTTACCTATTTATACTAATGTAATTCTGTATTAGCCGACATATTTTAAGGCTAACATTCTCTATCAGCATAAATAAGGAAAGAGTAGGTTATTTCAAAGGAGGAAGGGGCCTAAGACAAGGAGATCCCATATCTCCATATTTGTTTACTCTAGTTATGGAGGTCCTCAATTTGTTGATTATAAAGAATATTGAAGACAGTGGGATGTTTAAGTATCACTATGGCTGTAAGAGTTTGAAAATTACACACTTATGCTTTGCTGATGATCTACTTGTGTTTTGTAATGGGGATCAAGAATCAGTAAAGGTCATTAAGGAATCATTAGATGAATTTAGTGGTGTTTCTGGATTGGTTCCTAATATGCAAAAGAGTACTGTTTTCTTTGGAGGTCTTTCAAATGCTGAACAACAAGTTATTTTGAACATTATTCCTTTCACTATGGGAAAGCTTTCGGTTAGATATTTAGGAGTTCCTCTCATTACAAAGAAAATAAGTATACATGATTGCAAGCCTCTTATCAGCAAAGTTAAAGCTAAGATAGGGAATTGGAAAAACAAGACAATGTCTTATGCAGGGAGATTGCAACTTATTGCATCTGTATTGAGCTCTATGCAAAACTATTGGTCTTCAATATTTTTACTTCCAAAACAGGTCATATATGATATAAATAAAATATTGAAAGGTTTCCTATGATGTCAAGGGGATCTTAGAAAAGGAAGAGCTAGAATATCATGGGATGTAATATGTAAGCCAAATGATCAAGGGGGTCTTGGTTTAAAAAACATGTATGTGTGGAATGAGGTACTGATGATCAAGCATTTATGGAATATTGCTGCTAAAAAAGACACATTGTGGGTGAAATAGATTTTAGTTGAGAAGCTAAAAGGTAAAAGCATATGGGAGGTTCAGGGTGATAGTAATAGCAGTGTGTGATGGAAAAACATTCTAAGCCTTAGAGAGAAAGTGAGGAAACATATTTGATGAAAAATTAGAGATGGGAAATCTGTAAATGTATGGCATGATAAATGGTGTAATGCCAGCCCTTTAAGTGATTTCATTGATTCAAGAGACATATATGATGCAATATTAGGGAAGGAGTGCACATTGAATGAAATTATTAGTGATGGTAGATGGGTATGGCCAGAGGAATGGAATGGTGATTTGAGGTACTAAGGAATGTGAAGATTCTTGTCCTTGATAATGAAGTTAAAGATAAAGCAACCTGGATCACTAATAATGGAATTGAGAAATGCTTTACAGTTAGCAATGTATGGAAGGATATGATCTGTGATGATACAAAAGTTGATTGGTTCAAGTTGGTTTGGTTTTCTCAGTCAATTCCTAGACATGCTTTTGTTACTTGGCTAGCAATTCAAAAGAGGCTCATGACTCATGATAAGATTCTGGTTTGGAGGCCTAATGAAGACTTCAAATGTGCCTTATGCAGTAACTGTCCTGATTCTCATAATCATCTGTTTTTTAGCTGTGAATTTTCTAAAGAAATATGGAAGGAACTGATTGGCCTTCTAAATGTGTAATTATCAAGTGAATAGGATCAGATTATTATGGAAATGAAAGGTCTCCTCCCATTGAATAAGAACATTTGGAGCATAGTGAGAAGACTTGTTTGTAATGATGCCGTTTATTACATATGGCAGGAGAGGGATAATAGAATCTTTAAGAATGAAAAAAGAGACAAAAAAGCTGGTAAAAGAAAATGTTGGGATGAAACTGTTAGGCCTCAGAGTCAAGGATTCAAATACTGTAAAAGAGGTGGAAAGGATTTGGAATATCAGATTACACAGATACTAGTTAATGATCTGTAGTAGTTTAGAAGATTTAGTTGTTTTGTATTCATTCTTAGAATCCAATGTAAACATGGGCATGTCCATGTGTAGTATAAAGTTTTGTGTAATAGTTACATTTTATATATAAAATTTTCACCCTTTTCACAAAAAAAAAGAATATATGCGGATGACCTGGTGGGCTCAGATTTTCTCCATTGTCGGCCATGATTGGCTAGAGACAAAATATTAGGTAATAAGTGTTTTTCATATGGGTGCTACTATTGGTACCCCTGGCCTACTAAAAAGTACTAAAGATTCCTTTTGTACATCTTTTTTTACAGTACAACGCAGTTTTATATTATGTTCTATTCCGAATTTTTTGACAGTTTTATACTTTTGACTTGTTAAACTTTATAATTTTTATTCCGCACTTTTAGTTTCACAATTTATAACATAAACAAAATTATAAAAATTAAAAAAATTAAAAAAGTTTAAAAAGATAAAAGAAAACCGAAAAACCAAGGGAGTACGAATGGCTTTTTAGGGGTATTAGTGTCATGTGCCTTTTCATATTTCGATTTCAATCAATTCGGTTAATGTTTCTTTCAATTATTCGTATCACATGTTTCAAATGTGGCAGGTTATAAATACATTTTAAAAAGCCATTTGTACCTTTTTTTTCTAGTTTTTTTATTTTTTTCAATTTTTATTTTATTTTTATAATTTTGTTTATATTATAAAGCTGTGAAACGGAAAGTGCGAAATAAAAATTATAAAGTTTCACAAGTCAAATGTATTAAACTGACAAAAAATACGAAACAGAAACTGATAAAAAAACTGTATTGCACTGTAAACTATAGGACAAAAAAACATGTTTTGTACTTTTTTTTGTACTATTTAGCGAGTCAGGAAGTACCAATAGTAACACCCGTTTCAAATTAGATGATCTACAAAACATCATGTCAAGTCTTTTTAGAAGAGATCCACTTGGGTTCTATAACAATTTGTCATTTTACTATCAGTTGATCTTCTTTTTAATTTATATAATTTAATATTTTTTTTATACATTGGTAGTTGTGTAATCAGTATTGATTTATGTGATTTGGGCGACTTACGGTTTTTGTAAATCCTACTTCAATATATGCATTCCCACACCCTCAATCAAAAGTTAAATGACCACTTTCACCCCTTAATCGTATTTTACATAGCTCAACATTTGAAATGCTACCATAATCTTAAAATTGTTTGTAGAACGTTGTGTCAAGTAAATGATATGATATTTACAAATATGGATATAGGGGTTTGGGGAAGATGATGGTTTTTAAGATTAAGGTTCGATGATTTCAATTTGGGGAAGATGATTAGGTAGACATGGATAACACAGAATGGTTTTAATTTGGAAGTTGTAATTTGGGTTAATTTTAAGTGATATTAATTTTAAAAATAAAATAAAAAGTGTAAAAAGTGTATTTTAAATTAAAAAGTATAAAAGTCGCGTAAAGTCGTCCAAATTATATATACTGATTACACAACTACTAATATATATAAAAAAAATAAAAAAGTTGATTTTAAAGTCTTTCAAAGTACATATACCGCGAGTCGTCCAATTTTTTT
>BQNB010180948.1:0-12632 GCA_026074375.1 Tanacetum coccineum
GTTGGAGTACCAATAGTCAAATCATTTAAAGGACATTGATGCACCATTGTTTCTGGAGACATGGTGATTCTCGTCAAATACAACCCTCTTAATATAATATATATTTATAAAAATACATATACGTATACGTAAGCTAAGTATCTTACAAATTACTCTTAAGAAAGAATAATAAGTAATCAACACGGGTATCGTTCTCCTCGGTGAGAGGTGAATGGAAATTCACGGTTATGTCAGGAACCGAGCTTGAATATCATTAAAGATTTAGATTTGGTTTCTAATTCTAATAACGCAAATGGAAAGTAAATTAAAGGCACGCTAATCTAAAAAGGCACAATTAAAACAATAAACACTAAAATGATAACAGGAATTTAAAAACGCGACTTAAAAACCTAAATCATCAAATTTTAACCCTACAAATGCAAATTTAATTTTTAAAAATCCTAAATGAATAAAAATAATTTTAGAAAAAAGAATTATATTTTTTTAACTTTTATTTTATTTATTATGATTTAAAAACAGATTTAATCTAAATTAATTATTAAAAATAGAAAACTAAATATTAAAATTCTGGAAAAATTAGGAAAATTACTTTAACCTATTTAGAATCTAAGAAAAATGAAAACTTGAAAATTTGCTAAACGAATAAGCAGTTAATAAGCAAAGAAGCTCGAATAAGCTAAACTAGAGAATACCCTTAAATAATAAATGAGGTGGGACTTTAATGAAAAAGTCCCAAGGGCGAGATGGTAGTAGAGTGTTGTGTTGAGGTGTTATGTGAAAGGGAGAGGTCACAGGTTCGACCCCTGTGACCTTTCTTTTTTTAAAAACATTTTTTTTATTTTTCTTTTTGAAAAAGCTAAAAAGCTAAGAAAATTAAGCAACTATAATAAAGACACTTTTTTGACAATCTTATTAATAAGCCAGAAATCAGCTGAAGAAACAGTTTCAACTTATTTTAAACTATGACTTAAACCAAAACTGTTTGGCTTATTAAAACACAATAACCTAAAAAGCTAACTCAAATAAGCTAAAACAGTCCAACTCCTAGACCTATTAGGCACTATTGAATAAAAATGAGCAATAGGAGAATGCTAAAGGAAATAAGCTAGGAAGGCTGAAATTACAAAGGCAGTATAAACTGCCTTTTGCTTTTGGTTTTTCTGATCAAATAGGCAACTTAGAGGCCAAATTTCTAAGATCAATCCTACTCTAAAGCACTCAATGTATCAAAACAGATTTAGTTTGACCACTAATAAGCTCAGAAAATCAATCCTAAACAGATTCCATTCAGATTCCATTCCTAAAATTGATTTTTTAAAACTGGATTCAAGAACAAGCACACTAGCGGTATTAACTTAGTTTTGGCCAAAACACTTTAAGAAAATTCTTTAAGCAAACTAATCTTGACCCTATGTATTCAAATGCAGTAGAAACTAACTCCTATCAATAAAACTAAAACTCTTAATGCATTTAAAAAAAAGAATCCACCAAATTAGATCCTTAAGAACAGATTCAAACTAGCAGACTTAGAATTTGATAAAATAACCTTCTAAACTTCTCAAAACTAATTTAAAACTTATGAAAACTAGATTTAAGACTAGACGAGATCTTGTTAAAACTGATGAGATTTCCAAAATCAAATTTAGCAATCTTAACTATGTTAAGACTGCTTATGCCAAACACTCCTTTAAATTCCAAAATCTAAGATTTAGCTTAAGACAAATTATAAAAAGCTTTAAAAACATAAAATAGATTGAGATTAAGGTTTGTTGAAGACAAATAAGCAAGTATTTCAAAAGATAAAGCAACTAGTAATAAGCTGTTGGGACTTAAAAGACTTCATGGATTCTTAGAAGTTACTACTGCTTAGGTACATAATGGAAATTATGCTAAGTAGTTAGTACTGGTAGTATAATGTTACCACTGCTAGTTACTACTGTTAGTATAATTTAGTACTGATAGCATAAAGTTACTGCTGTTAGTTGAAGTTAAGACTGCTCAGTGTTGAAGTCTAAAATATAAACTAAGTAGTTAGTGCTGCTAGTAGTAAATGTTAAGACTACTAGTACAAGTTACTACTGTTAGTATATATTAGTACTGCTAGTACTAATGTTACTACTGCTTATGTTTATTAGTGCTGCTGGTGAAAGGATTACAACTGTTTGAAGACTTTCTACTGTCAAGAGGATAAAGACGAATTAAAGAGATAAAGATTGTTTGGAGAACAAGAATACTTGTGAAGATAAGTATTGAGATATTTATGTACAAGATATACATAATGTATTTATTTAGAAGATTACGTTTATGTTTAGAAAAGATTAAGATATCTTAGGAATGTATTGTAAGCCGACTAGGACTCCTTAGTCTATAAAAGGAGGCTCTAGGGCATTAGTTGAGATATCACATCACATCACATTATCATCAGTTTTGCATATAAGTCTTCATAGTTGTCAAAGTCGATTAAGAGAAAAGCTTCAAGGTTGTAAACCCTAGTACTAAGTTAAGAGTACTCGTATTATTGATCTAATAATATTGGAGCGTTTGGTTATATCTTTGTTTGTTCAAGATTACTGTTTTATTCATAATACTTCTAGGTATTAAGGTGTAGATTCCGCATACACTTTAATATACATACAAAGTTTCTACAACAAGTTATTTTGGATTTATCCAAGGTAATTTAACCTTAGACAACCTAAGGAATCGATCTAGGTTTGGGATCAACAAGTGGTATCAGAGCTTTGCTTTGAGAAACTTTGATGTAGAAGATATAGAGCTTGAATCTACAAATAGTGGTCCTACTGCAAAACTTCCCATACTCAAATTGGGTGAGAATGAGATATGGGTTATAAAGATTAAGCAGTACTTCTAGATCCAAGACTATGCACTCTAGGAGGTTATAGAAAATGGTGATTCATGGGTGTCAGTACCTCAAACAACTCAGGAGAATGGCACATCAGTTACAAAGATATCTATACCTGTAACTGCTGAAGATAAGACAAATAAAAATAATGATGTCAAAGCTAGGGGTTTGCTACTCATGACACTTCCCAATGAATATCAACTAACATTCAGTTAGTATCCAGATGCTAAATCTATCTTTTCTGCCATTGAAACAAGATTTGGAGGTAATGCAGCTACCAAGAAAACTCAAAAAACTCTCTTGAAGCAACAGTATGAGAATTTCAGTGCATCAAGTGCAGAGTCTCTTGACTTTATTTTCAATAGGCTTCAGAAGATAGTCAATAAGCATGCTATCTTGGGTGTGTTCATTGCCCAAGAAGACTTAAACTTAAAATTTTTGAGCAGCTTACCACCTGAGTGGAACACTCATGTAGTTGTTTGGATGAATAAGCCTGAGGTTAAGACTATGAGCATAGATGATTTGTACAAAAACTTCAAAGTTTGACGAAAAAGGTAAAGAAACTGTGTTACTCTAGTGGTGGTCAAAACTTAGCCTTCATGACTGCACCAAACACTAGCAGTACCAATGATGCTAACATTGCTAGTCCACAAGTTAGTGCTGCTAACCCTAGTGTTAATGCTGCCAGTACACAAGTTTGTACTGCTAGTGTCAGTGATAATACTGTGTATGCTTTCATGGTTTGAAAAAACCGAATGGTCTAATTTTGTTTTCATACACCAGGACTAGAGCAAATCATGAAGATGATTTAGAATGGATTGTTATTGTCAGCTCTCTTTGCTAAGTGTGAGGGTAAAGAAGTACTATCAAAGGACAAGCAAGAAGATTTTCATTAATGCTAATGACACTGCTGGATATGATAAATCTAAGGTGGATTGTTACAACTGTCATAAGTTAGGACACTTTGCAAGGGAGTGTAGAGCACCAAGAAGCAAGGACGGTCAGTTCATAAATCAAGACAACACCAGGAAGCAAGGAAACAATGAAGATACATCTTCAAATGTAATGTTGGCTATAGATGGTGTAGGTTTTGATTGGAGTGACATGGCAGAAGAACAAGTTCAGACAACCATGTCTCTAATGGAATTTTCAGACTCAGATAATACACTGATAAAACTTGCTCTAAAACTTGTCTGAAAAACTATGAAACTCTTAAGAAACAGTGTGATGATTTGCTTGTTAAGCTTAATGAATCTGAATTTAAAGCAGCTACTTATAAAAGAGGTTTAGCTACTTTAGAAGATCAAATTATCACATATAAAAAGAATGAGGTTCTTTTTAGTGAAGAAATAGGAGTTCTTAAAAGAGATGTAGCTTGTAAAAACTATGAAATAAATGTGCTTAAAAGTGAGCTTGAAAAAGTTAAGCAAGAAAAAGATGGCATTGATTTTAAAATTGAGAAATTTGATAAGGCCTCAAAAGACTTAGATCAGTTGTTAGGAAGTCAGATAACTGACAAAAGTAAAAAAGGTTTGGGGTATAGTGTAGTTCCTCCACCTCATCTTTTAGTCTATAATAGACCTAATAAACTTGATTTGTCTTATTCTGGTCTTGATGAGTTCAAAGAGCCTGAATTCAAAGGTTATGGTCTTGAGAATAGCAAGCAAGAGTCTAATGTTGTTTGTAATAAAGAATCAGATAATTCTAAGGAAAATTCTAATGAGTCTTTGGTAGAAGAACAAGTATCACAAGACAAAAGTAGCTTTGTTGAATCTTTACCTAATGTTGATAAAGAAACTGTTTTTCCTGTTAATAAAAAGGTTGAGTTTACAAAACCTAAAAATCATGAAAAACCAGTTAAAAATTAGTTAGGTATGCAGAAATGTATAGATCACAATCTCCTAGGGGGAATCAGAGGAATTGAAATTGACAGAAGTCCAATCAACTAGGAAAAGATTTTGTGATGTATAACAAGGCTTGATTTATTTGTGGAAGTTTTAATCATTTGCAGATTAATTGTCATAATCATCAAAGAAGAGGCATAGTATCTAGAAATAACTACAATAGGGTGGATGTTAAAAACACACATCCTAGTGTACTCAGGAATATGTCTCCAAAAGTAGTTTTGTTGAAAACTGGCCTCACACCACTTAATACTGTTAAGTTAGTTAATACTGCTCACCCCAAAATAGCAGTTCATAGTGCTAAATCAAAGACACATTTTTCAAAACAAGCACAATCAACTGCTAAGAGGCCCTTTTATAAGCAAACAACATTAACTAGAAGATATGTGCATGCATCAAAGGGACACTATTATACTAGAAGGCATAATGCAGTTAATACTGCTAGGTCTTATACAGGACAAGTTAATGTTGTTAGGGTAAGAGGAGTAAATGCTATAAAGTCCTTAGCATATTAGGTTTAGAGACCTACCAAACCTAATGGTGCATCACTTGCTTTTAAAAGACGCAACTACATTGATGCACGAGGCAGATCCAAGTCGGTAATGGATTGGGTCCCCAAAGGAATCTAATTTCCTTATTCTTGTGTGAAGGGCAAGCCACAACATGATGGTAAAGGATTTGTTGACAGTGGATGCTCAAGGCACAAGACTGGGAACATAGGTTATCTCTCAGATTTCAAGAAATTTGATGGAGGTTATGTTGCATTTGGAGGAGGTGTATATGGTGGTAGAATTACTGGTAAAGGAACACTTAAGACCGATAATCTTGATTTTGAAGATGTATACTTTGTCAATGAGTTAAAATTCAATCTTTTTAGTGTCTCACAGATGTGTGACAGAAAGAACTATGTCCTTTTTACTGACACTGAATGTCTTGTCTTATCTCTAAATTTTAAGTTGCCTGATGAAAATCAGATACTTCTTAAAATTCCTAGAAAGTGACTATATGTACAGTTTTTTGAAATGAAAACATTGTTCCTAAAGAGATAGACTTGTCCTTGTTGCAAGGCTACATTAAATTGAATCAATGCTCTGGTACAAAAACGTGTCACATAAATTTTAAAACATAAATAAGCTTGTCCAGTATATCTAAGTAAAAGAATGCCTACAAAATGTTTTTGAAAATGAACTAAACCTGTGTTAGCTTGTCTTAAAGGGAAGCAACACATAGAAGAAAGGCTTCTTGTAAGTCCAATTTCTAATCCCATTACTAAGCCTTTGTTTATGTCTAGCATATGGATTTTTGTTTGGTCCAACTTTGTGTAGTAGCTTAATGCATAAGAAGTATTGCTTAGTAGTCACTAATGATTTTTCTAGATTTACATGGGTTTTCTTTTTAAACACTAAGGATGAAACTAGCAATATCCTTATGAACCTTATCAAAGAAATAGAAAACCAAGTGGATAAGAAAATGAAAATAATCAATAAGTGATAAAAGGAACAGAGGTTTTAAGAACAAAGTTAATAGATGGTATTTTGCAGAGAAAAAGGTATTAAAGATAAAATTTATGTAATGAAAATAAGTGTAGCAGGACTCCTCAAGAATATGTTGGTAGCTGAGAGGGAGGAATAAGGACAGCTAATGAGGCTTCTAGAACAGATGTTTAGCTACTCTAAGTTACCTACCACATTTTGGGCTGAAACAGTTTCTACTACTTGCTATGTTCAGAATAGGGTCTTAGTAGTCAAGCCTCATAACAAGACACCTTATGAACCTTTTAGAGGTTTTAAACCAGCTTTAAGTTTTATGAGACCATTTGGTTGTCATGTTAATTTTCTTAATACTTTGGACAGTTTAGGCAAGTTTGATGACAAAAGTGATAAAGGTTTCTTTGTTGGATATTCTTTGAGTAGTAAAGCTTTTAGGGTATACAACACTAGAACCAGGAGGGTAGAAGAAAACTTGCATATTAGGTTTTTAGAGAATAAGCCTATGATAGAAGGGAATCATCCAAAATGGTTGTTTGATATTGATTCTCTAACCCAATCTATGAACTATGTACCAGTTACTTCAAGTACAGTTTCTAATGACAGTGCAGGTACATCAGAAGAAAATAGTCAAGATTGCATTGTGATGCCAATTTGGAAAGATACTTCATAATTTGATTCACCTACCAAGGATGTTGATTATGGTGAACCAAAAACTATTGATGATGCTTAAAAGCAGGTTAAAGATGGTCCAAATAATGAGAATGTTGAACAAGAAAGGTTTGCAGATGATAGCAGTACTAAAGATGTTAATGTTGTTGGGCAACATATTAATACTGCTAGTCCTGATGTTAATACTGGTAGTCTTAAACTTAATGTTGTTGGCCCATCAGTTAATACTGCTAGTCCAAATGAACAAGATAACACTGAAGAAAAACCAGAATTTGATTTAGGGAACATCACTAATTCTTATATAGTTCCAACCACTCCTAATACAAGAATTCATAAAGATCACCCAATTGACAATGTGATTGGTGAACTGAAGTCAACTGTTCAGACAAAAAGAATGTCAAAACCTACTTCTAAACAAGGGTTTCTCAGTGATGTGTATGAACAAAAAACACATGATACCTTGAATACTTGTTTATATGCTTGTTTCCTATCACAGATTGATCCAACAAGCATTGCTAAACCTCCATCTAATTCATCCTGGGTGGAAGCAATGCAGGAAGAACTTCTGCAATTCAAACTTCATTAAGTTTGGATACTGGTGGATCTCCCTAATGGAAAGAAGGCCATTAGAACAAAATGGGTCTTCAGAAACAAGAAAGATGAAAGGGGAATTGTGATTAGAAACAAAGCAAGGTTAGTTGCACATGGTCATAGACAAGAAGAAGGTATTGATTATAAAGAAGTATTTGCTCCTGTGGCAAGAATTGAGGCAATAAGGAATGTTTTATGGCCATGCTTCTTTTATGGTTTTCTGGTTATAATCAAATTGATGTAAAAGTGCTTCTTCTTATGGAACCATTAAGGAAGAAGTCTATGTTACTCAACCACCAGGATTTAAAAGATCCTGACCATCCAAACAAAGTTTACAAGGGTCGTCAATAGGCAACTTTATGGTTTGCATCACAAGCACCAAGCATGGTATGAAACATGGCTACTAATTAGTTGAGCAATGGGATTAAAAGAGGCAAGAAAGATCAGACATTATTTTAATCAAGAATGCAAAAAGTGAGATATTTTTGCTTGTACAGGTCATGTAGAATGACATTATCTTTGGCTCAACAAACAAGTAGTTATGTACAGGTTTGAGAAGCCAGAAAGATAAGTTTCCAGATGAGCTCTATGGAGAACTAACTTTCTTTCTAGGGATTACAAGTACAATAGTAAGGAAGATGGAATTATATTATCAGTCAGAATAAATATGTAGCTAAAATTTGAAGAAATCACTACTCTGATGTGAAGTCTACTTCAACTCCCGTTGATTTGGAAAAACTTTAGTCAAGGATTGTAGATGCTGATGAAGATGATGTACATCTCCATAGAATCTATGAATTGGGTCTTATGATGTATCTCACTGCAACTAGGACTAGATATCATTTTTTAGTATGTTGCATGTGCTAGATTTCAAGTACTCCAAAGCCATCACATCTCTTTAGCAATCAAGAGGAATTTTTAGATAGTTGACAGGCAAACCAACTTTAAGCCTTTGGGTATTCTAGGATTCTCCAAATGAACTGTTGCTTATATTGAAGATTAATATGCAAGAAGCAACTCAAGAAAGAAGTCACAACTAAGGTTGCCAATTATGGAAACAGGTTGATATCATGGCATGTAAGAAGTAACATGGTTGGCCACTTCTACAACTAAAGCCATATTGCTGCTGCTAGTTTGCTGTACAAGTACCTCTGGATTCAAAACCAATTGCTGGATTATGGGTATAATTTTATGAATACTGCCATTAATATTGACAACAACAATACTATCTGCATTATTGAAAATCATGTTCAACATTCTAAAATAAAACATATAGAGATTAGGCATCATTTTATAAGAGATTGCAATACTAAAAAGTTAATACAAATGGTTAAAATTCATACTGATTATAATGTTGCAGATCTTATTATAAAAGGTTTTTATGCAGACAGATTTCAATACTTGGTCTCAAGTATTGGAATGTTGAATCCTTAAATGTCTATATCTCTTTATGTTTTTGTAAAAGTTTTGTAAAGGATTAATACTGTTAGTTTTCTCAATTAATACTGCTAAGTATAATTAAAACTGTTAGTTATACTTAAGACTGTTTGTTAAAACTGTCAGTCATTGTTAATGCTGTCAAGAAGAAAATGCTTTAGATTTTGTATATTTGGCTATGAACTAACATCTGCAGGTAAAGCATATTGAATACCTGATGTAGAATGCTTCACCTTTAAAGTAATGTTTGAGAAGAAAGTTAATGATCTTGGTTCACAGTGTTTAACTTTTATTCATGGGTTATGCATAAATATGGATCCTATGAATCCCACATGACTATCTAGTCTTTTCTAATGTGCATGTGTGAATAAGGCAATTTTGATGTTGGTTGTATAATATTGTGCAGACAGAGTTAATACAGTTAGAAATGCTGTTAACTACAGCTAGGCAGAAAACTTACTACTTCCAGGCAAATGATAAAGTTGTATTAATGATAACATGGGCCGCCAAAGTTACAAACTTTAACCAAAATTTTTTAAGCATTGTTTGAGGGAGTCTACTTATTAAAACAACCAAAAGCATGATGAAAGATGTATTATATCATAAGTATGTTTAAAAGAATCAAACACATCTAGGCATATCAAAAGAGGTTGGGACACCAAGATACCTCAGTCTAGTGGTCCCCCTGACAAAGGTTGGTGATGAGGCTGTCCATAAGGAGTTGGGTGACAGAATGGAAAGGGCTGCCACTACTGCTTCTAGCTAAGAAGCAGAGCAGGACAGTGGTAACATCAAATAAGACCTAATCCATGGCAACACTTAAATGATAAACTCCTTAGGACCATGGTTTCAGTAGTGGTCTCAGGTGCAAGATACCATATTGGGGGATGTAGATGCTCAAACTAGGTTTGAGATTACATCTAAATAGTCCATTAATCCACCTCTCTCAAGAGGTTACACACTTGGAAGTGGAGAGGACAGTATGAAACTATTAGAATTGATGGAATTTTGTACACAACTGTCATATAAAAACAGAAAGAGTGTCTTAGTAAGCCAAAAGAAATAAGAGATTCTGTGAGCTTAAAAATAGAAATAGAGATGTGTGCATAAAAATAGAAATGAGTGATTATGTGAGCAAAAATAATTGAGAGATAATGTGAGCATAAAAACAGAAAGAGAGTTTGTGTGAATCAAATTTGATGATGAAAGTTGCTTATTGGAATGAAAATTGAATGATTACTGGTGTATTCTTCTTAATGCTGCTCAGTTTCAACTTAATGCTGCTAAGCTTAAGTTAATACTGTTAGGCTTAAATTAGTGTTGCCCGTATTTGTTTATGCTGTTAAGCATATGTTGATGCTGCCAGGTCAAGTTTCTGCTGCTGAGGGTGATTTTATAAATACTTCGATTAAGGGTTTCACTTACTTCTTTATTCGATTTCATTCATTCAAATCCTCTCTAAACATAAACCCTAACTCAATTTTCATCTTTGATCATCAAAATCATCATTATGTCAAGCCCTAAGTTTGCTGAAACGCACAATGTGGTCGCGTTCTTGGAAAAACCCAAAGAAAGTGATGGGTTTGCAGAGATAATTGATTTCCTGAAAGCAAGTTCTGTTCATTATGCTTTAACAGTCAATCCAATCATCTACACATCTTGTATTGAACAATTTTGGGCAACTGCCAAGGTTCAGACAGTTAATGGAGTGCGTCAGTTACAAGCCCTAGTTGATAAGAAGAGGGTTATTGTTACGGAGTCAAGCATTAGGAAAGATCTTCACTTGGATGATGCAGAAGGTACTGATTGTCTTCCAACTGCTACTATTTTTGAAGAACTGGCACGTATGGGGTATGAAAAGCCTTCTCAAAAGCTTACTTTTTATAAAGCCTTTTTCTCTCCACAGTGGAAGTATTTCATTCACACTATTACACAATGCTTAAGTGCTAAATCCACTGCATGAATGAGTTTTAGTATTCTCTGGATTCTTTGATCATATGTTTGGCAACTAATCAGAAGTTCAATCTGTCTAAGTATATCTTTGATGCAATGGTGAAACACTTGGATGGAGGAGTCAAATTCTTGCTGTATCCACGTTTTCTCCAAGTTTTCATTAATCAACAATTGGGTAATATGTCAACTCATAAGAAGATTTTTTTAAATCCCTTTCACACAAAGAAAGTTTTTGCCAATATGAAGAGAGCTAGAAAGGATTTCTCTGGGAGAATAACACCTTTATTTGATACCACGATGGTTCAACATGTTGAAGAAATGGGTGAGGATTCAGGTCATCTAACTGATTCCACTCCAATACCCATTAGTGATCAACCATCTTCATCTTCCCAACCTAAAAAGGATAAATCATCTAAGAAGGCTCAGAGACAGGAGGCAGAGGATCCTCAAGATGAGGCAGAGCATGAGGAGAGTGTACCAACACCTTCCAATGATCCACAACCTAGTGGTGAGGATAGCATGTAACTAACATAGTTGATGGTTTTATGTACCAAATTGCAAACACATGTTCTTGATTTACAAAAGGCAAAGGATGCTCAAGCTAAGGAGATGGTTGCTTTGAAGAAGAGAATCTAGAGGTTAGAAAGGAGGAAAATATCAAGACCTACAGGTTTGAAAAGACTCAAGAAAGTTGGTATGTCTTAGAGAGTTGAGTCCTCTGAAGACCAAAAGAGTTTGGGTGTTCCTAAAGATGCATCCAAACAGGGGATGAGTATTGCAGATATTTATGCTAATGTTGAGGTAACTTTAGTTGATGAAACTCAAGTAAGGCAGAATGATGACTTAATATTTGATACTGGAGTTTTGGATGATGTTGAGATGCCTGTGGAAGCTAAGGTTGATGGGAAAGATGAACAGAGTACTAAGACTGATGATAGTACTGCTGGTGAATCAGTTACTACTGCTGGTGATGATAGTGTTGTTCCTACAACAAATGAGGAAATCACTTTGTCTCAGACACTTATACAGATTAAAGTAGCTAAGCCTAAAGTTGTTACTACTGCTGTTACAACAGCAAAAACTACAAGACCCAAGGATAGAGGGGTGGTTGTTCAGGAGCCAAGTGAGTTCAGAGTTCCACAAGAGATAAAACCTTTAAGTTCTAAGGATAAAGGAAAAGGTATTATGATTGAGCCTAAAGTTCTTTTGAAGAGAAAAGATCACATTGCTCTTGATGAACAAATTGCAAGAGATATTCAAGCTAAGTTGGGTGCTGAGATTATAGAAGAACAAAAGCTAGCAAGGAAACAAAAAGAAGAAGCCAACACAACATTGATTGAGTCATGGGAAATACACAAGCTATGATGGAGGCTGATAGATTGCTGGCTGAAAGACTCCAATAAAAGAAAGAGAGGAGTTGACAGATGAGGAAAAAGGAAAACTGTTTATGGAACTAATAAAGAAAAGAAGAAAACATTTTGCTGCACTCAGAGCACAAGAAAAGAGAAACAAACCTCCTACCAAGGCACAAAAGAGAACTCAAATTTCTACCTATCTTAAGCACAATTGGTATCAGATCCTCGTGGCTCTTGATCTAGGATCTACAAGGTTTTTGTAGAAACCCTAAAACCCTAATTTTCAAGAAACCAATTTGTGGTTAAAGTTTTCTGGGGTTTTTGAAGTTTAATTGATATAACAAGATTTATAATCGTCCTCTCTACCTTAATT
>BQNB010180949.1:0-12632 GCA_026074375.1 Tanacetum coccineum
AGCTAGCTAAATGTATAAAAGAAAGACCAAAAAGACCATAGGTGATGAGGGAAACAAGGTGAGTGAATTAAGGATGACTAAGTTTGTCTTTACTAACTCTATATGTACATTGCTAGCTAATAAATACTTGTGTCCATATGTTCCCTAATGTAGAGTTTAGTTCATGTTTTTAGGGAACGTGTTGCTAGATATTTACTTGGTAAGAAAAAGGGAAGTATTACTTGCAAAATGAAAGTATAAAGTTATAATGTAAGTTAAATATAAATTGTAGTCTTGTTATATAAAATGTATACTTGCAACTTGATAAGTCTTGGTTTATTTCTTGTTATATGGGGCGTCCCATTTATATAAGTGTGGTAATGTTTTATAAACTTTGGTCATTGAAAATAAAAATAAGTATTTGTTGAAGCGTAGGTTTATTTTGGTGGTTCTGGGAATGCCTAAACTCATAAATTTTTTAAACGTAAACGTTTTACGTAACCAATAAAAATAAAATATAAAAAAGTTAATTATTACTTTCGTAAAAATAATATAATGCTTGTTTGATGAAAACTTTACATTGTTTGGTGTCCGTTTACGTTGAATGATTATTTTTAACTTACGCGATTTAACCAAATGATGCAAAATGAAAGCGAACGCGTATAACTCCAAAATAATTAGTCGAATTATTGAAGTCGTAAAAGATGCGAAAATGTGAAATTTTCAATCGTCTTCATTGACGACATCCTGTGTTCGTAGACCAAATAGGAGCATGAAGTTCATCTGAAGTTGATATTGGAGCTGCTTGAAAAAGAGAAACTGTTCGGAAAATTCTCGAAATGTGAATCTTGGCTACGAGAGGTTCGTTTTCTCGGACATGTAGTGAACAGTGAAGGTATTCATGTGAATCCTATCAAAAATCAAAACAGTAAAGAGCTGGAAGCCCCCGAAAACCCCAACCAAGATCCATTCATTCTTAAGATAGACGGGATATTACAGGCGATTTATCGTAAATTTCTCGAAAATTGCAAAACCTCTCACCTTATTGACTCAAAAAGACAAGAATTTTAAGTGGGGTGATGATCAAGAAAATGATTTTCAGATGTTGAAGGATATGTTGTGCGATGCCCCGATTCTGGCACTTCCAGAAGGACCAGATGATTTTGTAGTTTATTGGGACGCGTTGAACCAACATTTTGGTTGTGTGCTGATGCATTAAGCAGGAAGGAATAGATGAAACCAAGACGAGTTAGAGCTATGAGCATGATAATTTACTCTAGCCTTAAGGCTAGGATACTGGAAGCTCAGAGCGAAGCTTCCAAGAGCGTCAACACTCTAGCAGAAATGTTGAAAGGATTAGACAAACAGTTTGAGAGAAAAGAAGATGGCGGATTGTATCTTGCTGAAAGAATTTAGGTGATGGTTTATGGCAATTTGAGAACTTTAAGCGTGGATGAAGCCCATGCTACGAAGTATTCTATACATCCTGGAGCAGACAAAATGTACTATGATCTACAAGACTTATATTGGTGGCCCAAAATGAACAAGGATATTGCTTTGTATGTTAACAAGTGTTTGACTTGCTCTAAAGTCAAAGCAGAACACCAGAAACCCTCGAGATTACTTCAACGGTTAGAGATTCCCGGGTGGAAATGGGAGAATATCACTATGGACTTCATAGTGAAATTACCGAGAACTAGTAGCGGACATGACGCGATTTGGGTCATAGTCGATCAACTGACCAAATCTGCTCATTTCCTAGCTGTCCGTAAAGATTTCAAGACGCAAAAGTTAGCAAGACTGTACATCAATGAGATCGTAGAAAGGCACGGTGTGCCTGTGTCAATTATATCTGATCGTGACAGTCATTTCACATCAAGATTATGGCAATCGCTACAGAAAGCATTAGGGACGCAGTTGGATTTGAGTACTGCTTACCATCCCGAAACCAATGGCCAAAGTGAGCGTACCATTCAAAGTTTGGAAGACATGCTTAGAGCTTGTGCAATTGATTTTGGTGGAAACTGGGATACTCACCTACCGTTAGTAGAAATTTCATACAAAAATAGTTACCATACGAGCGTGAAGTGTGCCCCTTTTGAAGCATTGTATGGAAAGAAATGTCGAATGCCCATAGCTTGGGCAGAGGTAGGAGAAAGCCATCTAATTGGACCAGAGATTATCCAAGAGACTACCGACAAGATTGTTCAAATAAAGGAAAGGTTGAAGACTGCACGAGATCGCCTGAAGAGCTATGTCGATAACCGACGAAAGCCGTTAGAATTCAGTGTCGGTGATAAAGTACTACTCAAAGTGTCACCTTGGAAAGGCGTGGTACATTTCGGTAAGAGAAGCAAGCTTTCACAGAGATATGTAGGACCGTTCGAGGTCGTCGAGCGAGTGGGTCCTGTTGCTTATCGTTTGTGTCTACCGCAAGAACTTGTAGGCATTCATGACACATTCCACGTGTCAAACCTGAAGAAATGCCTGGCTGATGTAAACTTACACGTACCGCTAGAAGAAATCAGGATCGACGACAAACTATGTTTAGTTGAAGAACCTATTGAAATTATGGACCGTAAGGTCAAGAATCTTAAGCGAAGCTGGATTCCTATTGTAAAAGTTCTTTGGAACTCTCGACGAGGACCATAATTTACTTGGGAACGAGAAAACGGGATGAAGCGCAAATATCCGCAACTGTTCGCGAGCGCTACGGCTTAGAACGAGCAACTGAAATTTCGGGACGAAATTCCCTTTAACGGGGGAAAACTGTGACATCCGTCAATTTTTGAGGTCAGTAACCGAAAGCAAACATATGATAATTGACTCTTCTAATTATTTATGGAGTCACTTTTATGTGGTCATACTATTTTTAGCGATTAACGCTTATTTTTCTAGGAGCCCTAGTTATACGAACGCACCTTTGACCTAACGATCCTAGTTAACGGTCCTAACGACCAACGATATGCTCAAATAACATTATAACAATGTCAAAACACATGGGAAAACATAATTTAACAAAATCCTAAGCTATCTCAAATTTTACATTTTTATGACGTTTTACGTATTTACCGAATGTTCACAACTTATACAAGTTAACTTATATCAATTAAATGATACTTGCACCATATATATATATATATATATATATATATATATATATATATATATATATATTAAATATTAAAAATAAAATACATATAAACCTTCCTCCCACTCTATGTGGCCGACCAACCTTCACCATAAACCAATGGGAGAGCATGCAATACAATACCATCAAACTTGGTCTCCTATATAAACTTAAAACCACTTACTTTATTTCTAGATCTAAGAACAACCAAAAATCTTCTCCTCCTTGTTCTTCTTGCTGCTGCCGCCACATAAACACCATCAAAACACCGTTATCTTTAATTTTTGGGAGCAAGATTAAAGGTAAAAATCATGGTACAAGATGACTAGTATGTCTCTTGTACCAAAACTCTTCAAAAATGGGGTTTTCTTGACTTTTCTTGCATATTTAAGCTTACTTTTGTAAAAACCTTTATGTGTAAATTATTTTCATGATAGAAAACTCTTAAATCAGTAATAATGATATACAAAAACATTGGGTTATGCATTTTTATTTTTGCTACAAGATCTATGTAAGACGAGTAACATAAAGTCTTGATTTTTCAATAGTATTGGCACATCTTGTAAGTTTATAGGTAAAAGAGCCTTTTGATCCATGAACCCACTGAGATTTTTGGATTAAAATGATGTTAAGACTTGTATAATATGAATGTGGGAGTTGAATGGGTCATTTTTGCATGTTGGGTTATTGGTTTGACTTGATTAAGTCGGAGCTTCTTTTTAAACAGCCCCTATTTTATTTTTGGGTCATATTGATTGGAGCATAAGTCGATGATAAATAAACATTTTGACATGATTCAAGAGCCTAGATTAAAGTTCTTTGAGTCTAGTTTCTAGAAATAAAAGCCTTTTAAAAATATGATGTCGTTTGGTTAGTCAAAGTTACAAAATGGTGTAAAGTGTCAAAACTGCCCGAAAATCTCTTTTCAACCCGTGTACTAAATTGATCATAAATCATAAACCACGACGAATCTGTCATTGAAACTGATATGGGAGACACTTGTATGGGTTATTTAGAGTTTCCCATTGGCCTAACTTATATAACCTTGATTTTGACCCTCTGATCATTAAAATACTTTAGTAAGTCCATATTTGGCCGTTTTTGGAGTCGGGTATAAATGGTCAAGTATAAGTCTTTAATAAATTTTAGGAAAATTCATAGACACACCTAAAAGATGGGAGATTGACCTAGAGCAGTAGCTTGACTAGAATTTTGGTTAGCTTGGTCAAATAGATACTTAAAGTGACGGGAAATTTGGGTCAAATTAGTAGAAATTCGCTTTGTAATAAATGTGTCTTTTAAAAACGAATGTGAACACAAAACTTAACAAATGAACCTTGATATTGTCCAAGCATATCGTATAGGATCTAATTAGGTATATTTACTTGCCTTAGGTTGCGAGTAGAAGGTTGCGTATTCGTTTGGGTTGCCTACTTAGTGTGGTTTGCCGAGAAGTCCTATTATCATTCTAACTTCTAAGGTGAGTTTCTCACAGCCCCTCTTTTACATGTTTTAAATGTTTTGGGGTGAAAAGCATGATGTGTCATATTACTATGCTCTTACTTTTTAGTATTTAAACTATTGAGCATATTTGAACTCGAACTTGTTTTGAACGTATGGAACTTGAGTTGAACTTGTTGAACTTTGGAAACGTGTTGAACTTGAACTTGATATGTATGTTGTTGTATGCTTGGAACCCGCCACTACTTTTAGCTCACTATATCCCCCTCAACGGGATGAGACGTTAGTACTTATGGATAGCGCTATTAGGAGATTAGCCCCTCCTCACTCCCACCATAAACGGGGTGCATGGTACTAGGATGTAAGACTTGTGTTGTGACACTTGTCAAACTTGCAACTTATTTTAGTGTAGGGGTGCTACACTAGGTGAATGGAACTTTAGAACTAGAAGGCTGAATGCGTTTAAGTAGTGCCTCGCATAAACACTATAGCATACATATACATTGATTTGTGTCACGTTACTCTAGGTAACGAGGACTGTATTTAAAAACTAGAATCCTTTTTGGATTCTTGAATTGTTTTGGTAACTCACTCATGAGTTGGAAACTATTATTGAGACATTTACTCTTTTATAAAACTATATTTGGTGTACATAATCTTGTGAGCTCACCAACTATTTTGATAGTTAACCATTTTTATCATGCTTTTCAGGTGACGTTCCTAAAGTGGAAAATTTAGTGTGATTGCATTTGAACCTGTTCAAGATGTCTACTTTCTTCTAAGTTATTGTCTTTTGGGGTGATCCATGTACGGAATAAAAACAATCATGTTGACTTTGTACTTTTAAACTCGTACTTTGAAGTGTTGTAATTCGGATAACTTTTTTTTGTCTTAAATCATGTATGGTGTTTTATTCTATCATCTTGTGTGATGTTTATTAATATGTTACACCTCGCGGTTCCGCCTTGGTAGGGTGTGACAACATCGATGTCAGATATTACTTCATAAAAGGTTGAAAAGGGTATTGTTGATGTAACACCCCAAAAATCACAACGCAGCGGAATACCACTTGGGGTGCTACTTCATAGCATAAAGTACAAGTTACATAAACGACTCTAAGTGAGACGTTTTAAAAAGTCAACCATTCGAAAGTTTTTATAAAATATCAGAGTTACAACAGGTCCCATTAGCAATTAATTGAAAACATTTTAAAAACATTTGTCGAATGTTACTCAAATTATAAAGCCTTCAAAAAAATATCCGTGCAACTCGAATGCTCCCAATGCTCAGCTAGCAAAATAATAACCTAAGAAATACATGCGAAAACGTCAACAATAATGTTGGTGAATTCATAGGTTTAAGCAAAAGCGGTATTGAAGTAATTCAAGTAATATTTCAGTAAGAAAAATAGCGTTACAACATTTCAAAGTATTATTTCTGAAATCCAAGTAGTGATTCAATAAATCAAGTAATGTTCAGTAGTGAACCACAAGGTTTAAGATCAGCCAATGACAGTGCAACGAATACAATGTTAAGTAACAGAATTATCGCATTGAGCTCATGACACCGAACCCATAACACATCATATATCTTTTCATATGCTCACAAATAATAATTTGCCCCTAGGTTAGATATCAGTGCCACATACCTACTAACATTTCACTACACAATGTCCGTTTCAGGGTGTTCGCTATGGATTCATAGCACGAACAGGGTTATCCAACCCAATAGATCTATTTTATGCACAAGCAGCTACCCATCATAGGTAGTTAACGGTTCATGAAATTAGGGTCTTTTGGTAATAGCTACTCTATGTCAATAATTCATAATAACGGGTTAAGCATACCCTTCAAGCACTTGTGTTCAATTTAAAACAAGTAATGTATTCAAAACTCACGGTTTTGTAAATAGATATTCAATGATCTCAAATCATGTAGCAAGCAAGTAAAAACTTTAGTAAAAACGTTCATGTAACGCTTATGTGGTAGAAATCAATAAGTTTACTTAGTAAAAATAGAAAAGGTGGAGCTATGAACTCACCAAGAAGCAATGAAGTATCAAACGAAAAATTCAACGAGGAGAGAACGGCGACAACGTCTCACCCGCGACCTATAAGAATGGTGTGCGTATAAGAATATATTTATAAGAAAAATGCATAAAATGCATAAGTATGTAAAATATATATATTCCGACATATATGAAATTTTATATCGTAGAATCCATGAGTACGCCAAACTTACTTATTTATACCCACTAAAATGATCCGCGTTATGTTTAACTCCATTTTAACCCATTTCGACTAATATGCAATTTTAATGAAAATTACCCATTTTGACCCATTATAAAGATTAAGACGTCTAGATGCGAACAAAAACGAAATCCTATTAGTTGTAATTTTAGTTTTTGTTAAGATATTTTACGCCTAACTATTCTCCATAACGTTAATTGACCCTTAGAAGAATTTCGCCAAGTTTGACTTTTTATTATATATATTTCCTTAAATCTGACCCGTCCAAAACAACCCGCTAAATCACATTTTCACGACTCGGACTATAAAGAAATTTGATGTAAAACAACGTTTCGGACAACTATTTATTTTTAGCCGAGACCCGAATCCCAACATAAAATGACCAAAATACCCCTGCAAGTTTCTGTAGAAACTTTATTTTTCTTATTAAAATGTAGTATCTAATTTTAAGTTTTTCAACCCATTAACACATGTTTTCAGCCTTAGTTATCCTCGCGAAAAGGTAAAACGGTATTTAAATAAGTTTTTAGCTTTACCCGAGATCCAAAACTAGACAAAAAATGACGAAAATGCCTTTATCTCAAATCTACAACAACTTTATTTTTTTTTAAATATGTAGAATCTGTTTTTAAGCTTTTCGACCCGACATTAGGCATTTTTAAGACTAACAAGCCTCGCGACAAAATAAAACGACATTCCAGACAACTTTCGTGTTTCACCAGAAGGGCAACGGACTCGAAAGTGGTCGAAATAAGCGATGAATTTTCTGCGCAGATTATATATATATATATATATATATATATATATATATATATATATCTATATATATATATATATATATATATATATATATATATATATATATATATGTGTATATATATATATATATATATATATATATATATATATATATATATAGAATCCGGATCGATTGAGAAGGTTTTTATTTTGAGAAGATTGAGAAGGTTTTCAAAAATGATAGATTTTTAACTTTGATTTAAGTTTTTCAAGCGTAAAACTCATTTTAATGTGATTATAATTTAAAATGTGTAAAAAAATTCGAATCAATGTTAAAAAATCTCTTGTTTTTGCAATATAAGTAAAATACTGAATCTTCTATACAAATTTAAGGAATCATTACCATAACTTGATTTTAGCAATGATTTGTGAATCAAATTTGTGATTTATAGCTTTGATTCACTATTAAATAATGTTTATTTGTGAATCAAATCAAAAAATATGAATCAATTTGCTCAAACATAGATTTCATAATCTTCTCAAAATAAAAACATTTTCAACGGAACCAGAGCATATATATATATATATATAGGACAGTTTACGACACGTCACTAAAGCCATGTCATCAACTGTCCATGTCACTAAGTGCCATGTCACTATTTTTGGTGTATTATATGACACATCAACGCCTACATAAACATCTACATGGCATGAATCCGAAATAATTTTAAAAATTATGTCATTATGAGTATTTGAACCCGGGTTGTTTGTTTAGAAAACAAACGCCTCATCCACTAGACTAAGCCAATTTTTGTGGCAGAATTGGTAAACACAACATAGTGATGCTTTAAAAATAAATACTAAGTCAATTCATTAAAGGAATATGTAGTCAACGTTTTCAAATATAATTTGTTTATCAAAACGGAATCGAACTTCAATTCCTCCCCAAAATAAACCCTAAAAATCCTCCCTTTGCATCAATCCATAATTAATCTCCCTAAAATCCTTCCCAATTAAACCACAATTTGAAATCGGTACATTTATTAAAAATCGTTTCCCAAATTTGCGCTATTATCTTTTAGTTCAAAATCATTTAGTTAATTAATCGCTGAAATCATAGATTTTTCAAAATTCAAACAATTGATGACATTCTTATCACGAATATGTTTCAAAACCCTAATCTTACACTATAAATACGTAGTAGTTGAATAGTAGTAATCACATCCATCTCACATCCATCGATACACATAGCAAAATCTTACAGACAAAATGAACAAGTTTCCAAACAAGACCGGTTTGAAATTTGGATACCAAAAGACCCCAACAGTTGCAAGTAGCAGTTTTGGAAGCAGTAGTTACAGGAAGGACAAAGGTTGGTGTCCTTAACAATTTGTTTTTTTGTCAATGTTATACATTTATGTTTATTTTAAGACAATTATACTTTTTTTATTTAACAATTGTGTTCTTATACATTTCTTTTATATTGTTCGTTGGATGGTGTATAATGGTGATGAAGTTGTTAATTTTATGAAAGATATGTACTGCTTATTATCTGTTTAATGAATAGTAGATGATCGATAATGGTGATTAAGTATATGCATTTTATTTTATCAATTATATACAATGGTGATATGTAATGGTAAACAACATTTATATGAATCTGGTGAGTATATAATGGTGAAAATGATGTATGTTTTTTTTAAGTGACACAACTTAATCATGGTTATACAAAAATAAGATGTTTATTATATTACTGATATATATATAATTTTTGGTGTCTTTCATAAATTTTAGGAGTTGTTGATGCAAGCAACATTACCATGATCAAAGATGTTGATCCAATGCTGGACAACATCATGCATTTCACTTTGGCACTCCCATAGGATGAATCAGGCTCATAACCCATACAGCCTAGATATGGTCTTAGAGGATTCTTAGGTATCTATCGTGTTGTCAACCTAAAAAAATGATATCTTGACTTATATAGCAGACTAAAAATTTATATCTTTTTTCAAATGTATTTAACAGAATAGTAGAATCCAGGTATATATCAAAAAGGAGTGGATGTTTCGCTTTGAACTGTTGTTCCAAGAAGGCCAGTGTTATGTTATCTCCAACTTTGTCATTGTTGAAAACAGTGGCAAGTTACCTTTGTTGCCACATAAGTATAAGATCAGTTTTTACAAGGGTACGGTGGTTACAAGGATTGACTCTTTTGACAATAATGTCAATGGCTTCATACTGGAACCTTTCAACCGCTTATTGGATGGCACCCGACAATATCATAAACATGAAGCTGTTGGTACGCTGTTTATTTTATAAATCTGGTGTTTATATGTTCATGTAATTTATATCCTATTTAAATTTTCCTTCTTTGATATAAACTTTATAAAACAATGAAACATATATCATTGGATCATTTGTGGCTATTGGTGATATAGTTCCTATCCAATCTGCTGATGGACGAAAGATAAGGAGAACGGTTATTGTCGAGGATTCTGAGTATGTATACGTTGTGATAAACAAAGTTTTTTTTATGAAATATAGCTTCCTTTTATCCCATTAAATATATTTTTTCTCTTTTTAAAAGTATATTATTCCTTTTTTTAGATCCAACCAGCTTGATTATACTTTCTGGGATCAGTGGGCTAATATGTGGGATGAATACGCCCTTAAGCGTGATGAGCTTGGTCATGTTGTATTCATCCTTCAGCTAGGCAAGGTGAAGTATTGGGATGGTATGTATTTACATTTTAATCTGTATTATAAAAAAGTCTTTAAAATAATATCTTTTGCATCCGTGTTAACTGTATACTATGCAGGGACTCCGTCGATTCATAATGCACTTTTTGGGACCAAGATGTTTATTAATCGCGATTTGCCAAAGATACTATCGTTTTGGCAGCGGTTTGCTTTTTTTATATTTAATCTTTTTTTGTTTCATTTTATTTTATATATTTAAATTGATTTTTTTATAAATTTCTATATCAGATTAAAAGAACTACCTGAATATGACGAAAGTCAGTTCAAGATTTCTTTGTTCACCCCTCAAAAGCCGGTGGTCACTATTGCTGAATTTTTTAATGGAGCGGTGAAGAAGATGGTATCTAGGATCCATGAATGTGATCAGGTTATAACTCATCTTAGTTTATACATATTTACTTTATATATCATCACTATGTACACTGATTCGATGATATTTTTTTATGATTCCAGAAATCGTATTGCATTGTCTACGCCAGGATTCACAGGATACACAAAGAAAACGGATGGGCATACACGGCCTATAAGGAGTGTAACAAGAAAGTCAATGTGGTTGAAAGTAAAGCGATGTCATCTGCTGGCAAAAGTAAAGTTGCATTCTACCGTAAAGACCATGGTGCTGTACAGGTTGCATCTAGGTAACAATTATTATTCCTTTTTTGCATTTATTTGTTCTTTATCAGTGTGACAACCGTGGCTTGAGCAGGTTGGTCAAACCGTAGTGTTGACCTAAATATCTGTTCTATAAGTATGGGTTATGTGTTATATGTGTTTATACGTGTTTATATGTGTTTGTGTGGGATATGTGAGATTGGTTAATCAGTCCATTGAGCGTGATCGTCTTATTGGGATTGGATTTGTGTTGGATTTTGTGGAATTCATTTCGTTCACCTATGGTGACAAGGAAATGATTTCGGTGATTGAAGCGGTTTCGCGTTAATTACGTAAGTAATTATACGTATACGTATTTATGTGTTAGTAATATTAGGAAGAAATTAGGTTCTAGTAATAAGGATATGAAAGAAATGAAATTTCTATTTTTGGAATGTTAAGTTTAATAAAAATGAAAAGTTAATTATTTTAAAAAGTCTAGTAAATTGCGTTTACGCAAAAAGGTATGCGCAAATAAGCTTAGGTTTTTGTAGAAAATTAAGGTAATGTTAATAATTAAGTAATTAATAAATAAATAAATAATATAAATAAGGTCATTCGGCCGGATAAAGGAAAGAAAGAAAAAAAAAGAGTTTTAAAAGGAATAAAATATTAATTAGACTTTATCTATAATTAGTTTGGGGGCCTATAAATACAAAATAAAATCCCATAACCCTCCCCCTTGTGAGATCGGTCAAACAAAGAGAAAAGAGAAGAAAAAAAATTAGGGTTTTTGCTTTTGGGAAGAAATCAAGCTCTAAGATAAGTTTTAATTAATCCTTGTTAGTTATTAATCTTTAATCATGTAATAATCAATATGGTGGATAATTAGGGTTCATTAAATCTGTAATTAATGGTATAATGATCAGGTTATAATGATTAGGGTTGAATTAGAAGATTATGGGTGTAATTGGTTAAACTTAATTCGCGTTAGAATTTGATTTAGATTGGGGCAGAATTTAGGGATGTGTTGTTTAACTTATATCTCAATGATGGTAATAGCTTTTGTCAAGTTTTCGATGCCTATAACGTAGCTCAGAGAGTCTAGTTTTTAGAACATCTGGCCTCGAAGGTTTATGAGATCAGGAAGTCATTCAAACATTGGTTGCAAGAAAAGTTGTCAGAGAAGTAAATACGGGTCAAATTTAGGTCAGATTACGAGGTATAAACCCCCCACTTAAAATTTGAATTAGGATTATCCCTTATACATGAGTTTAGTTCTATGTGTCTATTATAAATCCCCCAAAGGATAGCTTCTGATTTGTAGTCTAAGTATGGTTTTTAGGTCCAAACCTTTTAGTGTGCAAACAGATCCGAATTGGGACTGTTTTGAAGTTTGATTTTATTAGGAGTACTTGTGCATGTAAATGGATCTTGGGAATCATGAGGTAGTTAATATGCTCATAGATAAACATAGGTGATTCTTGGTATGAATTATGGAGGTCAGTAAGGAGAGGTTTTGAGTAGGTTAAGTCACGTTAAAATTCTACAGTTTTAAACAAATTGTGACTAACTAGTGAAACTTGTTAATGAAATGGTTAAAGTTAGGTATGGTGTCGGGGTGACCCATGGGGTAAATAAAACACCTTAGACATCCATCATATAATTGTTACATGTGCATTAAGATTTTGGCTTAGTAGCGTGTAACACGAGTTATTTTGT
>BQNB010180952.1:0-12632 GCA_026074375.1 Tanacetum coccineum
AAAATGATAAGTTAGCTTATTAGAATAGCTTATTAAATCAGCTTATGGCTTTTAGCTTGATAAGTACACGAAATGAGCTTTTTATGGTTTTAGGGTACGTTTAGGGCAAGGCTTATACAAGTAACTTAAATATAGCTTATACAATATCTATAATGATACAAGAGCTTATGGAACAAGATAGAAAGCTTACTAGTACTTGAAATGATGAAAATGTCGAATGGAGCAAAAACAACTCAAAAACTTAAAAGATGAATCAAGAGACTTCTTTCTTCTTGTTTCTTGGCTTCTACTTGCTGTATAATTTCTTCTTAATATTCCTTGGATTTGTTTAGATTATGACTTGAGGTAATATAAAGCTTTGATGCTGTATTGAAAATGTATGTATGTATGCGTGTATATATAGCGATAGAAATACTTAAGGACCAAGTTTACATGAAGTAGGCACCAAGTAAACTTAGTGTGGTGGCCAAGGGATGCCATGGTGACAATAAGAACTAGGAAAGTAGTTTAGATAAGTGTTGAGAGGTGTATGAGGGTTCGGTTAACAAGGGGTGACAAGGAGGTGTTTTCTTGGTGCACAAGGGTATGACAATGGTGCTAGGGTGCTAGGTTGATGCCAAGGAGGTGACAAGTAGGCTAGCAAGGTGGTGGATCATGGTGGAGTGAGGGTGGCTGCTTAGAATTAGGTTTAGAAGTAGTTTAGGTGTTTCAGGTAGATTAGGGTTTTCGGGTTAGGGTTTAGTTTTTAGGACGTGTTTGTGTAATGAAAAGGGAAGGAAAATAGTTTAAATGTGATGCTTTAGGGACTTGTAACTTGTGTTTAAAATGTTGTACGAAATTCATTAGGAAATTGGAGGGAAAATGGCTTATTTTGAATTCGTGCATTATTGGATTGTACATTGAGCTTTAGGGAGTTGTACCATAGTTTAGGAGGGAATTAATATTTCAAATGATATGCATTGTACACTTGTACACATGCCTTGAAAGCTTGCATATTCATTTTATATATAAACATTACATATAATTAGGGTTTTGATATAAACGTTAACTTTTGAAATCCGTTTTAACGTTTTGAAAAGTACGTTAAATAGATAACGTATGATAAAATAGAGTTTAAAACATATTGCTTGACATATTATAATGTTTACTGGTTATAAACGTTGATGAAATTGGCATAAGTAGGTTGCGTGAGCTCGTTTACTTAGGTTATGCAAGTTACGTTGCATAATAGGTGGAATAAAGCAAAAATATTCCCGTGAAAATGGTTGTACTTAATTTAATAAGTAGATATTACATTGATGACAATTGCATCTAATTTAATAGATGGATAATTACATAGATGAAAATTGTGGGTTGTTATAGTCTCCCAACCTTAAAAGAAATCTCGTCCCGAGATTTAGTTGGATGTCGGAGTGATGTTTGAAAATAGATGCGGATACTTGGCACGAATTTGATCTTCGCATTCCCACGTAAATTCTGGTCCTCTTTTAGAGTTCCATCTTACTTTGACTATAGGAATACGACTTTGTCTTAGTTGCTTGACTTCTCGATCCATGATTTCCACTGGTTCTTCCACAAAATAATGTTTATTATTATTTTAATATTTATATAATAATAATAATAATAATAATAATAATAATAATAATAATAATGATTTAAAGTATAAAATACTCAATTACAACATAGTTCAAAACTTTCCATCACACTTCTTATGTAACATGAACTCCCTCAATTGATGTAATTGTAATGACTAAGGGTCCGTTTGTTGGACACCTTTCTATGTTGGATTTGGCATGAAGCCCAATTTCAATTGTTTGGTACCAAATTGTGGGTCTCAAGATTGTGATTGAGTACCGAAAATATGTCATCTAGAAGGTACTTTTCTACTTTTATGGAAGATATCTCTTAGAGTGGGTCCATTGTTAATCTCCATCTCTCATATATCATTTTTTTTCTTTTATTATAATAAAAATTGATTATATTCATTTAAAAATAAATAATATATAAATTTCTTTTATTTTTCTCTCTTTTTATAAATTAATATATTTTCTCTTTCCCACATCAAATTCAAATTCAAATTCTAAGCCAAATTTAAATCCAAATCCTAATCCTAATCCTAAACCCATCTACAAATCAAACGAGCCCTAAATTACAATTACAACCCAAACTAAACAGCCTACGTAATGTAATCTGAATTACAATTCCCTCCATGAACGAGACAACTTATGTAATGTAATTTGAATTACAATTACAATCAATTACACTAGATTACAACGAACCAAACGCCTCCTTAATTGTTGATGCAAGGCTATCTAAGCTTTTACTTCTATATTATTGGATGGTGTAGAAGGAAAAAATTGTAGAAATCAATATCCCTAACGCCAAAGAAACACAGATCCAAGAATCCACCACTGCACACAAAGTTACAAACTATACACTCGGGGGGATTCCTGAAATAGTTGGTGATACAAAGACTTTTATTCACTAAGAATATGGCCGGTTATAAAAATGAAAAGAGCTACATTAAACATGATGAATGTTGTATCATCACAATGACAAAAAAGTGTTAGTACTAGCAAATATTTTGTTCATAGATTATAAGGAGCAAATATGCATCACAAAAACTGATTTGGGTAGATGTTCCTGTTAATTAATATGAGAGTATCTCTATAAGACTCAAAATAAAGTTTGAAATTTTGCATCTTAACTTTGGTCATTTAAAAAGTTGCATTTCTATAATAATTACAACATACTAGCTTATTCATTCTTGCTTATGTGATAAAATTTGTTGTTCAATTCTAATATGTTAAAGATCTTTTTTTTGAACATCAGTGATATATAAAAAACACAAACGCTAGGAGCCGAAACAAACATCAGTTACAAAGAGAATTACATGGGTTAACAAACCAATCAATCCAATTAAGCCTACCCTTTCTAGAAGAAACCCAATTAAAGGAAGCGAGCTTGATATAATTGAGAATGAGATCCCTCGAAGGGCGTTTAAGCGAGAATACCATGTCATTCCGAAATTTCCTTAAGAACCAAAAAGTAGATTGGATGACCGCGTCAAAGAGGGAAACATTATGGCTCGGTAAATTGAATTTATCCGCAAGGTTGAGAGCCTCTAAAAGAGATGTTAACGTGATATTTTGAATTTTCCACCACGTTAACACTTTAGACCAGGTATCTATGGCTACTTCACAAGTGATGAAGAGATGAGCTTTTGTTTCAATATCAATGTCACAAACGGGGCAAGGGAAGAAGTCATCTATTAGCCCCATTGGTGCTCAATACACTCTATGTTTTGTTGATTCCTTCAATTTGGGTCTGTAATTAATTAATTGTAATGAGTTAGCAAAAAATCAAGTGTAGGGGTGTGTATATAAACCCCAAGTTTTGTAATATGTTTATTTGAAAAAAAAGGGAAAAATAGAAAAGAAAATTAAAGAGTTTGATGTAGAGTTTGTATGTCTTAGTTCGTATATCTTAGTCTTAGAATGGTCGAGTCTTGGCTTAACAAAGCCTCAGCATGTATTCTTGTATTTAATTAACTCACCATCATCGCAAATCCACCCAAATATATCCCATTTGTTTCCATTATTACACCCAAACATCACAACCCTTTGAAAGACATCTTTGATAGTAATTTCTAGTACTTACGCCTAGCGGTGGAGGTTTTTGATCATTTAGCAAGCCTATGGTAATTTGTATGCTACGACAGGTAATGAGTGTTAATTTTCCATTTCCCATATTGTTATAATTCATTATACACCTGAGAGAAAAAGAGAATCTAAACACTTATGTGAGGTGCTGGTATATAACTTCCGTGCTTTTAATTGCAAGGATTTCTTGATTTTATAGTCGATATCGAATGTGATTTTTTCAAAAGTTATTTTTCATTGATTTTGGGTTCAGTGTTTTCTTCGATATTCATGGCTATGAATTCATCGAATTCGGCAAAGATTTTATCTTCGAGGGGAGTTCCTTCGATAGAATAAAGGATTTTGCTTCCTTCATTGAGTAAAGCGTCAAAATATTCTTCTAAGATTTCATCAATGACATCAATGCTAAAACATGTATCATAATTTGAATAAGAATGTTTAATTGCTGAATCGATTGAAAATACCATACGTTCTGAGCCAACTCCAAGATTGATTTGTTTTTGTTTTACGCGAATTGCTACGTCTATGGTATGTAGGAAATGTCTTTTTAGGATAAGAGGAACTTTGTTATCTTAGATTTGGAGAATAACGAAATCCACTAGAAAAAGTGAATTACCAACTTCGACTAGCATATTTTCAGCAATTCCAATAGGGTATTAGAATGATCGGTCTGCTAATCTCATGCTCATTTTAGTTGGTTTGAGGGTTTCGAGAGATAACTTTGCATATAAAGAATATGGCATAAGATTGATGCTAGCGCCAAGATCGGCTAAGGCGTTGCAAGAATTTTTTTTGCTGAAGGTACATGGAATAAGGAAACTTCTAGGGTCTCCAAGTTTGGGTGGAACTTTTTTTTGAATGATAGCGGAACTTTCATCGCTAATAAAAGTTGAAGAGATTTGTTCCAACTTGTGTTTGTTGCTAACAAGTTCTTTGAGAAATTTGTCGTAGTTTGACATTCCTGCTAAGACATCGACAAGAGGCGCATTGATTCGAACAACACGAATCATATCAAGGAATTTTCCGTATTGTGCTTCCATTTTTTTAAGGAGTTGAGGGTATGGGATTCTTGGTTTGTATGGTTTGGGAGTATGTGCTCTTAATGGTTTTGGTGTTTTGAGGTTTGAGGTGTTTGTTCTTCGTCTTCGTCATCACTATTGAAATCAACAGGAGTTGGAGAATCTTTCGGGTTTTGAGAATCATTTGGGTTGGTGGGTGGGTCATAGGACCTACCACTTCTTATGCATATGTCATTTACATGCTTGTTTTAAGTTTGAGGTGGTTGGTAAGGCTTAGATGAGCTACCTCTAGGGTTTGGTTGGGTATTGCTTGGAAGAGATCCAGAAGATCAAGCAGATTGCTTGTCAGCATGTCTGTCGAATTTTGATTCTAAGTTCTGGATTGAGGCTTGGTGGTTTTTGGTTGTTGCTTCTAATTAGTTTTGAGTTCCCAGAGGAATTTTCTTTGACGAAAAGATTAGTTTAATTTACGAGCTATTTTATAAAATCCGCTTAATTATTTTGGAGGTTGGGGTTTATCATCGTGTATTTGGTCAGTAGTAAATACTCGTTGTAAGCAGATCATTGTCTGCTTGAAGGCCATATTATCAACGATTTTTGAAATCACGGTCGCAATAAATCATTGGAAAAAGCGAGTACGTTCGAAATGTTTGCATAAATATTGCTTATTCCCTGCGCGAAGGCATGGGTGTGTCATCATCGTATAATCTTCTACGGTTTAAGTGATTACCATCCGCAATTATTGCATTCAAAAACGAGATTTTTTCATTGTACTGAGGCATAACCATTTTTAAAGGGCCATGTCATCCATTCTTACATAAATTTCTGTCAGTATCATAATACTGCTTAGCCATATTCATCGACGAAAGCTAAGTTTTTAAACAAGGAATAGGATTTTTGGTTTTTGTTTTTTAGCCCAGTCAAGTTTGAGTAAGACTTTGTCTTCGAGAAGTTGGTAGGCTTGATTTGGGGTTTTATAAATAAAGATGCCTCATGTTGCGGCACTGAGAGCTTCTTTAGTTGTTTCATCAAGACCGTGATAGAAGATTTTAATTATATTGCCTTTTGATAGACTGTGTCTATGATAATTTCTTAGTAATTCTTTCATGCAAAGCCATGCATCGGTTAGAGTTTCACGTTCATGTTGGAAAAATCCTCGGATTTCTCTGAGAAGTCGATCAAAGAGAGTTGGGGGAAAAATCTGCTTATAAAAGCGGTTCGAAGTTCGTCCCAGATTCTAATAGTTCCTTCGTTAAGTTCATCCAACCAAGTTTTTGCTTCACCCGTGAGTGATATGGGAAACATCATAATTCGGATGGCTTCGTTTTCGGTTGCTCCGTATTTGAACATGTCACATACCCTAAGAAATGCGTGAATATGTTTATGAGGATTAGTTTAATTGACTCAAATAGTTTCCTTGACAAGGGTCAAAATGGTTACGGTTCCTTTGACTGTAATATTCATTGGTATAGTTACCAGGTATTTTGCTTTGCCAACCAGGAGTTAGGAACGACAAATGTCGGTACTGCCCACTATGGTTCATCATCATATTACCATGGGATCGTACAATTCAAGAAGTTTGAGAAAGAATCGGAAATAAATTAGATCAATGATAGGTGGGTATATTTCTCTTGGGTTTTCGGGTCGTTCGTCCTTTCATTTGATATGGACTCTTTTGTTTCGTCGAAGTCTTTGGTTTAAGGTTATTTCAGGTTCGGCCACTAATGGTGTAAAAAGTTCAGAGTTGTAACCCGTGTATCATCCAGAATGTAACCGATTAGGAGGTGGTACGGTGAGTGAGAGAAACAAAATCGAAATTGAAAATGATCAATCTTGTTTTCTGAGCTAATATAAGGCGGCCACATATTAGAGAATTTGTCGGCTGTACTTTGGTTCGAATTTTGTAGAAATTTATAAAAAGTAGGCTGGGAATTATAAAAACGTATTTGCTTTAACTTCATGAGAAAGTGAACGTCTTTAAGAGAAAAACATTACGAAGAGGGTAAGGTAAGGCGTACTTAATAAAAAGTGTGTCGTGTTTATAATCGAGAGTTGGGGGTTTTTCGTTCTGGGTGGCTTTTGATGATTCTGGGTGGTTTTTGATTATTCTTAGAATTTGTATTGCTACAAGTTTGTTTCAATTCGAAGTTCTAGTGACGTTTTAGGAAAAACGTCGAGTTTTGCAAAAAGTGCGGCGTACTTGTAGAAAAGTACATTGGGTTCGTTGTTTTGGGTGTAAGTGCGGCACACTTATAAGTTTATGCGGCGCACTTTCTGCAACTGAAGTCATAGAAAGTGTGCATATCAATGGTTTTAAAGGAAAAAGTAATTATAATTTGTTTTAAATACTTAGAAATGATTATGGAACAAAATAAAGTCTCTGGTAACGGCGCAAAAAACTTTGATGTGTTGTAAAAGCTTTAAATTTATAATACTAGTTCTACCGAGTTTTAAACCAACAAACGAGTAAAGTATAACCCACGTATGTAGTATAATCTTTTAGGTAAGAACAAGTAGATCACATGGACATGTTTATGTTCGCATAATCAAAGATTCAAAACAAATAATGATAAACTTTTTCAAGCAATATAGCAAATAAGTGACAGTGAGTAAATTCAATAATAAGGAAATATAACTACTCGGATAGTTCATATTATTCAGTAGCAATGGTGATAATTATAATCTCAGTTTAACAAGTTGGCATTCTTGAGTTGTAATACAAAAAGTAACCGTTTTCATCAAAATGGCGTTTTCACAAATTAGTTTAATTGATTCAAGATTTGTGTTTTCTAATTAGATGATTTCTCACATAATTGGCACAATACCAATTTGTCCCATTGTTTATCAAATTATCTAAGTGGATTCCTCCAACCAAATATTTAAAACTCATAAACAAGTTTTCAAAACCGATAAGTACAAAAAGGTCTTCACCTTTGACTAATATATAATATGATCAAAAGTGATAAACAAGCATAGCAAGACTAGATAGCACAACGGTTTATAACACAAACAAGAAATCAATATGAGATCATAATAATAACAAACGCTGAAGAATATCTAATAACATACTAGATAAGGGAAAGAGAGGTATTTCCAGAGAGAGAGTGGTTGGATGAACACTTTAGAGAGAGAAAGTAAACATGAAAGAAAAATACATTAAGTGTGTGAAATAATGAACAATCAACACCCATTCCATGGCATGGAAAGGGTTTAAAAACCTCCTATGGCCGATTAATGGACATGGCTTTCATGGGCTTTCCATGGGCCTTGGACTAACTAGCCTAGTAAGTTTCCAAAAATAACTAAACGAGCTATCTAATGATATCTATGTAAGTGACCGACACTTTCGTGTTCTAACAATACTCCGCCTAAGGAGGTCACTCCATTTTAAGAGCAAAATACTTTAACCTAACAGACTAGTGAAGGTCTTCAATTCTTGTGCTCGCATACGTTCTTTTTTCATTTTCATTTTTCTTGTGAATATGAGTAGTGACATTGACGTTTAGGCTTGAGCATGTTCCTTGGCTTGACCTAGAGTGTGAATATGTGATCTTGACAACTTGAGATCTATCAACCATGCATAATCTCTTTTCTCCTTTTGTAAACTTTGTCCATCTTGAGAACATGTGACTTTTGTACCGACATTCTCATGTACCTTTCTTGATATGTTAACTGAATAAGCTTAATAATGCATATTTCTATGAGTTCTTAACTTTAACACTTCGTCGCATTCAAGTAGGAACAACGGTATCAGAGTAGCGGAAGTCTTAAAACATGTACTTGAGCTTTCATGATGTCTTTATATTTGTCGGTCGGGTATGAGCATATGGCTATGAATCATGACTTGTCAGGTATCAGCTGCACCAATCGTCGGGAGTACCTACAGGTTTAGGTTAGTGATAATCAACAGATATAGACGAGAGTGTCTTTGTCACTTCGTCGAATATGGTTGCAATAACCATAGTTCCTCGTTGATCAGTATAAATACTGCTTGTGATCAGGTAGAATTCCAAAGAATCTCTTTAACAGGGTTTCGCAGCTGCACTAGCCGTTCTCATTTTTGGAGTGTCTCAAAGTAGACAACACAGTATGAGTGAACCAGCAAAACAAAGTCTCACCGATTGAATGGAAAAATTGATTTAAAAATCAATCAACATGTCACTTGCTAAAGTGGTTTTGTGACACATCAAGAGTGTTAATCATTTCAAAAGTTCATCATCAATCGTCAATTCATATACTGGAAAAATTTTGATTCATTAAGAATCGTACCATCATTTCTTTCTAGTTGTCACAAGTTTGATTCATATAGAATCGCACAAGTCACCTACCATGAGCTTGTTTGATGTTGGCTCAAGCAGGATTTCCATCTTCATTGTGATTACTTGAGTGTCACTCTGATGTTCTGGCAAAATCACAAGGATAATGCGTAGGACTCTTTATACATATTTCTTGTTTTTCACATTGTGTAAATTAGCAAGCATAATTTTGACAAGTGTCCTAATGAGTTTTATGGATGATCTCTTTTGGCTCTAGACTCAATAGTGCACTTTGGTTTTAGTGATCGAAGGCTGGAGCAGACTGTCACATTTTCAATACCAACTAACTCGGAGTGAGAAAGTTGATAGAAATGCGTGTAATCTCCGTGAGAAATAAACAGAAATATTTTAAGAGATTCTGAGTGGCTAGGGAGGGTTGTGTATGCATCACTGGGTCCATGATGTCAGTCTTCAATGTTAGCAATCATCTTTGTGATTCTTGACAGCAGATGTATTGACCTGGTTTATGCCTAAGTGTAAGGAGGGGTTTTTTCTTTTCACCCTTTATCTTAACTTTTCTTTTTAATTCTTCAACCCCTTCAGTGCTTACTGAGACTTCATAACTAGTACCTTGTTGGGTTTGTTCCAGTACTAGCTCCATCTCAGTTGGCACTTTTCCCTTAATCTCACTTTACTAATTTTTTTTATACCTAAGGACTTCTACACTATCTAGTGGAATATCCCTGGGTAGATCTATCCGGTTCTGGCTGGATCATGGGAATGGATACCTAAACTTAACCACCTTATAACTACAATACAGTAATTTAAATGGTCCTTTTTTGGTACTTCCATATTTCAGCCAATCACGTAACCATTTGCTCCCCCTTTATATGTGCATCGATTAATCAAAAGTGTTTAGCACATATATGGGATAGCGTACACTAGAGATCTTAAAATTCACATCTTTAATCATATATTTTAATCACATCTTCTCCCTTTATCAAAAATGTCAAATCTCTTGATATTTTGGATATAAATTGATTCAAATATTCATGGTTCAGGGAAAAAGATGTTCAATTATTAACAAGCCAATTATTGGAACATTTTAATGCTCCCCCTCAAATTATGAGGGTATTATATGGTGTTTGAGTATGTTATTTTGAAAAAATTTAAATTTACTAAAAAATTCTTGAAAATTCATACTCAAACACTATCTATGCCTTTTTAATTCTGCACTACATATATACATATTCACAAGTTTATAAAATATACAAAATGACCTTATGATGACGAACACAATATGACAAAGTCATATTGTTCGTTGAAGTAGTCGGAGGTCAGTTCCGTAGTGTCTCCCACCAATAAACTTTTTGAGGCTCCTTATCATCCTTCTTTCCTTCAGCTGCTTGTCAATCGCATGTGCCTTGATCATGATATTGGAGCACACTTGGTAAACACGTATGGCATGCAAAGGGGAGGTCACAGGTTCGACCCCTGTACCTCCCTTTTTTGGAAAACATTTTTTTTAAAATATTTTTACAAAAACTTAAAGAGGACATAAAAATAAACAATTAACTTAACTAAGACTTTTTATGAAACTAACTAAAAAGCTGGGAAATAAGCACTTAAAAGAAGGCAGTTTGCAATTTTTTAACTAAAACTAGTATGCTAACTGCTAGGCTAGTTTTAAGCCAAATAAGCTAAGGGAAAAGTCTAATAAGCACTAACAGATTATCATTAACACCTAATAAGCTAGCAATAACAAAAATAAGCTAAAAAGAATAGGCCAATAAGCTAGAAAAAGCAAATAAGCCCTTGGGGCAAAAGCTGTTATGCAAACAGCCTTAAGGGGTCATTTTTAAGCTTATTTTTAAGCACATAAATGGATCCTTATGGCTAAAAAGCCCATATGAGCTTAAAGCTTATCCAAGGGGCTTCCTAAATCAGCAGCTAGAAAAAGGTTTGAAACTCAAGCAAGCTACAAAAAAAACTTATGAAAAATGCTGGTTCAGACAGCATGCAATTTTTTTTGTATTTCTAAAAAAAAACAACTAGGCAATAAGCAGGCCTAAAATTTAGCTAGAAAATAAGCTCCAAAATAAAAACTAAGACAAAACAAATTGAGATTAGCTCCTAAAGAACTTGTACTCAAAAATTTAAAAGCCAGAAACTATTTTTACTATCTGCAAAGTTAAAATGAAAGATGGCTTTTGAAACAAAGAATGACTCTCAACAGATTTTTGCAAAGACATAAGGAAACCTAAAGAGACTAATATCACTGCATTTGACTCACAAAACAACACTCAAAACATTCATAAATCCTGGATTGGAAAGCTAAATCAAATAAGCTCTATGAAAGTGTTCTTTTGAAACAGTTTTGAACTCCTTTTTGACAAAACTTAAAAATAAGCTTTGAAGACAGTTTAACTTTTGAAAACAACTTAAAATGGCCTAAAGAAGCTTGCCAAAGTGACCCACACGGTTTTGAAATCATTTTGACCCGTTTTTAGGCTTATGCCAAACACCCCTTTATAAATGGAAATTTCTATTTTAAGCTGAATACAAAACTGATTAAGCTACAAATAGTTAAAACAGATTAAGTACTGAGTATATTAAGCTCAAATAAGCTAAAACTAGGGAAAGATAAGCATTGATCAATAAGCTACTCAAATAAGCTATTTTAACTAACAAGTGACAGATTAATTGAAAATACACACTTAATTATTCTAAACTATAACCTAGGTATATTAAGCTATATTAAGACAGGAGAAACACAAATAAGCATGGATTAAGCATCAATAAGCAAATAAGCAGGAAATAAGCTAAAAAAGGAAATGAGCTTAAAAAGTGAAAAAGGGAAACATATCTTATCCCTTGCTTAAACAGGGAATAACAACCTAAATAAGATCTATAGTACTACCCAGCTTATAAATAAGCTATTCTAACAACCCATAAGCTCTTCCTTTTCCAGCTTATCATCCAAAAGCTCTAATTTAAATCTTTGTTGATGAAACAGTAACCTCACTTATACTTTCTTTGAGAGACCTTAAATGAATAAAACAAATTATAATAGCTTAAAAGAGCTTATGGAATTGGCTTTTTGAACAAAAATGACTTAATGACATAAAATTATAAAAAGGGACAGATTTGCATATAACCATAAAACTTAAATTTTCATTAAAAATCTTAAAGGGTTACAAGGCTTTTGAAAGTTATAAACTACAGAATTTTTAAAGACAATAAAACATTTGAAAGTAAATTAAAGCTATTCCTACTCTAATAATTGTTTTTCTGTCTTCTTCCACTTTATATAAGCTGTGTCTTCAAGCCTTTGTGTGCTTGTTGTGTTTGTGTTGTGAGAGGAATCAAACCCTTAATCTTGACCCTTGGTCTGCCTTGGTGCCTACTCCAAATGATCTCAACCCTCAATTCGTTTGTCTTCATTCTTGTCCAATGCGGAATCCTAAGATTGCCAACATGGTTTTGTGGTTTTGTGAGGTGGGGTAAACTGGTTTGTTTGTAGTGGGGGGAAAAGTTTAAGGGTTTTTATGTCGTGTTGTTGCAGGGTCACATGGGGGAGATGTACAGTAGGGTTTTGATGTATGGCGGGAAAAGGTGTTTATAAAAAGGCAGGGGGAAACTTTGGGAGATTGGCAACAACAGTCCTTGAGAGTGTATGATGCTATTGCAAGCAT
>BQNB010180953.1:1795-12632 GCA_026074375.1 Tanacetum coccineum
GCAGTTTTTCAAATCTTTTATTTTTCTTGCATCCATCGTAGTTTAAACTATTTTCTTGCATTTTTTTAGATTTTTCCCATTCCATTGAGTATTTTTAATCAATTTCTCTTTTTAAAACAGTTTTTAAATCATAAAAAAATTATTAAAAACACAAAAAAATATAATTCTTTTTTTTTAATTTTGTTTTATCATTTAGCACTTAGGAAAATTAAATTTGCATCCGTAGGGTTAAAATTTTAGAATTTCATTTTTTAAAGAACGGGATTTGAATCCCGTTCTCGTTTTCTTCGTTCTTTAAATTTAAAAGCTCTCGTTTTAGGATTTTCTTTAATTTTTCTTATAATTTGGTCATTTAGGATTAGGAAAACTTAAAAAATCATTTTAGGGTTTAAATTTGTGATAATTTAGGATTTTAAATCGCGTTTTTTGGATTCTCGTTATCGTTTTAAGCCCTAGTTTTTTAATTGCTTTAATTGATTGTTGCTTTTAGTTTTTTTTTTTTGCATTTTAATTGTAGAAATAGAATCCCAAACCAAAAATCATTGACTCATTCAAAAACACGATCACGAACGTATACCCGATTTTCAATTCACGTCTCGTTGGGAAACGACCCGGGAGATTTTAGATTTTACTTTGGTCAAAAATAATTTCTTTGAAATCTTTTGGAATACTTATACTATATATTTGATATAATTAGCCCTAAAAAGGTGGTTATCATTTTGGCGCCGCTGCCGGGGAGGTCGTGAGACGATTATCGTGTTTCGTTTGAAGATTAGTTTTTGAAGACCCTTCCTCGTGAAGTTATCATTTTTCGTTTGTGAATATTTTCTTATTATTAAAAAAATTAAAAATACCAACAATACTTTTCCTAAAGTATTGAAAGTACCAAAAAATAAAAAAAATCAACAAAACAAATCGTGTTGTTAATCTTTATAATCGGCTCACCTTTGAATTACAAAATAAAAGGAGGGTATAAGGCGGGCTTGATCCAAGGAACATCGCCCAAAAAGGAAGAACGCTTTTAAATCGCTTCGGCGTGCTAATTCCTTCCGCTCTATTGTGTGTAGTTTAAAGAGCTACCATGGACTTTTAACATCCGGTTACTAAAAACATTGTGTTGTTCTTGTTTTTAATGCATGCGCACTCGCTCTTCTTCGAATCTAGTTGGTGAATCTTCTCCTAATCCAACTACTTCAAACTCGAAATGTCGTAACCGTAGACGTTCAAAGCAACCTTTTTCTCTTGAAGAATCTCCCGTAGTTACGATGATCGATCAACGTACTATGGTGGAATTGCTCTGTGCACCCACCGAGGGTTATGCGGAGGCAATCGTGGTTCCACCTATTCTTGCTGAGCATTTCGAGCTCAAGCATAGTCTCATTAATATGATGACTTCGGACCAATTCTTCGGACTTAAGAAAGATAATCCTCATGATCACATTCGTTGGTTTAACAAAATAACTTCCACAATAAAATACAAGGATGTGCCAAATTCAGCGATTAAGCTTATGCTTTTTCCATTCTCTCTTGCGGGCAGCCCGTCGTTGGCTTGAAAAAGAACCCCCTCGTTCTATTCTCACTTGGGAAGATCTTGTTTCCAAATTCATCAATGAATTCTTTCCTCCCTCAAGAACGACAAATCTCCGAAATGAAATTTCCAACTTTGAACAACATTTTGGTGAATCGTTTCATGAGGCATGGGACCGATACAAGGATCTCATTCGTGCATGCCCTCGTCATGCTTTTACCTAATTGCACCAACTTGATACCTTCTACAATGCCTTAAACCCAACCGACCAAGATTCTTTGAATTCTGCCGCCGGTGGTAATCTTTTGGAAAGAAGTACTCGAGATGTGTTGACGATTATCGAAAACAAATCCAAGGTCCGCAATTCACGAAACAAATCGATTGTTTCTCAAGTGAAATCAAGTGATGTTAATTCTTCTTCTTCCTCCGAGATAGCCAAACTTACTCATGCAGTAAATCAGCAAACAAGTGCTGTGACTACCGCCATGACCGCTATTCTCAAACAATTTCAAGCAACCCCACCTCCAGCTTTCGTAAAAGCCGTTGAGGAAATTTGTGTTACTTGCGGTGGTGCTCATCCATATTATCAGTGTCTCGCCGCCGATGGCAACACTTTCCTGGAATTTCAGGATAATATTCAAGGATACGTTGCAGCAGCCGCGGGTAACTACAATCAGGGTAATTCCGGTTATCGTCCTCCAGGTGTGGCTAATCAAACTAGACCACCGGGTTTTGCTCAACCAAACGGGCAAAATAATCAAAACCGGTTTAGCCAACCTCAAGGATATAACCGAGGAAACAATTTCAATCAAAATACAACTTATCAAGCTCCAACTCAACAAAATCAAGTTGTTCCTTTAAGTGAGTTGGAGAAAATTAAGAAAATGAATGAGATCAATATAAAAGCCATGCAAACTCAAATTAACAATGTGAAAAATGAGTTAAGGAGTGAAATGCAAAATTCGATTCAAGCTTCAATGTCTAACCAAACCAATGAGCTTAAGAACATGATGGCTAGCTTTTTTCAAATGAACACCGCTTCTACTTCGGGTACGGGATCTCTCCCTAGCAACACCATTGCTAACCCGAAAGGTGAATTGAAAGCCATTACCACTCGAAGTGGTCTTGTTCTTGATGGACCTTCCGTTCCTATGCCTCCTCCATTCATTAATCCGGAGGAGGATGAACGTGTAGAGGAGACTTTAACGGACCCGGATCTCACTGAGTTTACCATTAAGGTCCCACCTCCTCTTGTCCAAAAAGCTAAACCTCCATCACAAAGAAATTATGTGGTTCACCAAAGGGATCCTCGTCACCCTCATATCCCTTATCCTTCAAGAATGAACCAAGAAAAACAGAAAGAGAAAGATGAAGTCCAAATTCATAAATTTTGGCAAATGTTTAAACAACTTCATATCAATATCACTCTTGCCGATGCATTAGTTCTAATCCCGAAATACCAAAAGATGCTTAAGAGTCTCCTTTCAAACAAAGAGAAACTTATAGAATTGGAAAACACACCCCTTAATGAAAATTGCTTAGCGGTTAACCTAAAGAAGTTACCCGAGAAACTTGGAGACCCTGGGAAATTACTCATTCCGTGTAGTTTTAGTGAGCTCAAGTGCAAGGCCCTAGCCGATCTAGGTGCTAGCATCAACTTGATGTCACTCTCGGTTTGGAAAAAGTTAGGTTTACCCGAGCTTATTTCTACCCAAATGACCCTTGAACTTGCTAACCGGGAGATTTGCACTCCGGTTGGAATTGCAAGAGATGTCTTTCTTCCGGTTGGAAAGGTCACATTCCCCGCTAATTTTGTCATCGTTGATTATGAGAGCGATCCTCGAGTCCCCCTCATCTTGGGAAGACCTTTCTTATGGACCGCTCGTGCTTTGATTGACGTTCACGGAGAAGAAATGATTCTCCGTGATGGTGACGAAAGGTTAATCTTGAACATGAGACTTGACACTTCAAGATATTATATTACACCTCAAAAAGAATCAATCAACATGATTAACATTCACAATGTCTCTTATGAAGATTATGGACTTGTTTGCAAATGAAAAGATTACCAATCATCAAAGTGGCAATCCCACTCTGATTTCGAAACCCGTGACCAAGTCTTCTTCTTCCCCCACAATTACTTCCTTCGAAAAAAGTGAGTTAATTTAGGAAGAATTCAAAGCTTATCTCGCAAGTGATTCATTTCCATCGGGAAATGATGATCCAGTCGACTTTTTACTCGAGGAGTTCGCCGATGAACTCGCTCTTATCACATTTCCACCGGGAAATGATGACCTTCCCGTTGATACCGAATCCGATCTTCCAGAAATAGAGTATTTGCTTAACCATGATCCTATTGAGGAAATGGATTCTATTCTCGAAGATTCGGTTGATAAAAATTCTCCTGATGATAATCTTGTTGATACCATTTCTGAGATGTTCACCGATGAACATGCTCTTGATTACTCATCCCCACCATTATGGGATGATTATGATGATGAACTCTTTGATCTTGAGACCGTTAATGATAATACTTATGATGATCCTTTTGACTTCAAGAGAAAATCAAAGATGCTAAACTCTTGTTTGATGAACTTGATCCACCTGGATCAAGTAATTTCCTTCCTTTTCCCGAGTGTGACTCAGTTTTCTATGAGGATTTTTCCAAGGTTGATACTTTGTCTTCGACCAACAACGAGGACAAGGTATTTAATCCGGGTATACTCATTCATAAGAACCATTTTGAAGTCACCAATCATGCAACAATGGAAAAGAATGTAAAGAAGTTATCTAATGCTTCTTTAATTCTTGAAGATTTTTATCCTACTGTTTATGAACTTCCTTTCCACAAAGAAGTTCCCGGGTCTGAAACTCTACTCTCGTTTTCATCCGAAAATGAGGAAAAAGTTTTCAAACCCGGGATTCTCACTTCTAAAGGAGTTCATACTTCTCTTCTACCAGAATTATCTCATCGGAACTCTAAAGTTTTCAAAGTCATTAATATTTTTGAAAGCCCAATGGAGATTTTTCCTTGCTATTATGGAGGGGACATTCGTGTTTTGGATGTTTCATATCTCCATTTCTATCCCCCTTGACCAGCTTAAGTATAGGGGGACGAGTCAAGCCAAGTGACCTTAAACAAACGCTTCGTGGGTGGCAACCTATGCTTATCTTAATATAAATGTAGTAGTAGTATGGTAGTATATGTAGTATTGAATAAGTGTGATATGTGAGGGCTTGCCTCTTCCATTTTCCGTGTTTTGTGTTTTGTGATGTATGTCCAGGATTGCCCGGATTTTGAAGCCTCTCGTGCTTGCGGTTTTGTCCTTCGTTCACTAAGAGCTTCTAATCCTCAGCTTCATTTTGGGAATCCAATATCCAAATCTTATCGACTAACGTTTATCTTTAAGCATACCTGAAACCCTTCTTAAAACATTAAGGACAATGTTTGGTTCTAGTATGGGGGGGGGGATCTATCGATTTGATTGTGCCTGCAGTCATTGTTTTCACGTAATCCCTTTTTTACCACCAAAATACAAAAAAAATGAAAATTTTTTAAAAATTTAAAAAATAGAATAAGTGTTTTGTCATAATTTTAACTTTCCTGCTGGGTAGAATATAAATAAATTTTGACTCGATCGAGCGTGTTGAGCTCTAGCTTGTTCCTTAACTTTTAGGCTAAGCATTCACGGATCTTTTTACTAAAGATTTTAAATTTGCGAAGAACGAGAAATAATAGAGTTAAGTATGAGTTGGATGCTAAACAAGGATTAGTTGGAAATCTTAAGAGCTCATAAGTGTAATTTGTGGCTTTTTCTCCCATAAGCTCCTAACCGGACTAATAATACGTGCTATTTTTGAAAATTAAACTTAAATAAAAACAATTTTTTGAAGTATAGGTCGATATCAATAATTAATTCAAAATTTAGCTACATTTTCCTTAAAAAGAATTTTCTCTATATCATGGCAAATAAAGTTTAAAAAAAGAAAGAAAAAAAAAAAAGAAAAAAATGAATGAATGAATGATGAATAAGGCAATATTATAAACTGTGGGCTGATAAAAGTTTGTTGCATCTTGCCGGCTCACAACCGATGTTGCAACCTTCTAAAGAAAGCCCATAGTAAGAATAATAATCCGAGACCGGTAAAAGTTTGTTGCATCTTGCCGGCTCACAACCGATGTTGTAGCCTTCTAAAAGGTCAAGGGTTGCAATTGTATCATGGTTATGTTTAATGTTGAGTGTGATTTAATAAATATAGGGAACAAATTTTTTCTTAAATTTAAATATGCTTTTGAACCAAGACTATTTCCGTTAATATAATAATTGTCGGGAGTGAAAAGTTCACAAGTTACAAATATGAGTAGTGTTAGCATCTTAACTTATATTTAACGGTGATTTCGTTTTAAGCTTGGTTTGGAATAAGTGAAAAGTCGAGAACGATGAATTTATCCTTTTTGGGGCATTTTAGGATTGAAATGTTTCTTGTTCTATGATCCTTAAATGTTATAAAAATAACGAAAGTCAAACGATCTAGTTAGTTGCTTAATATGAAAAGTACAAAAAAATGAGAAAAAAGAAAAATACAAAAATATTAGTGGTAGTAAGTGTAAATATTTAAAAATGGTCAAAACGGGGCTTTTCAAAGCTATTGATTCTTTAATTCCCCTTGATGAACACTTAGCTACTTTTCGAGGTAATTAGTCGAGGGGGATTGAGATTCTTAGTTTTCTTAAGTGTTTACTTGTAGCATTGCGTGAGGACACGACAATAGTTTAGTATGGGGGATTTTGGTATGTGCTTAATTACACATACCATTTTCCATTAAAACCGGACTTAAAAGACCAAAAACGTACCAAAAATACATTGTATTTGTATGTTTTCACTTATATTGTGCAGGAAACGGATATCCAACAAAAGGACGAAAAATCAAGCCAAAACGGACAAAACCAAGCACGGAATAGAAAGGCGTCAAAAGTCAAAGTCAAAGTCAACCCCGACAAAGTCAAAGGTCAAAGCCGATCCCGAAGAAATACTTAATGGGCCCACCCGTACCCATCTAATGGGTCGGGTCAGCCCATTAAGGCATTATGAAGACTTATACACACATAAATGGCCCAAATACCCTTTCTATACAAACCAGCCCAAGACAACATAAGTGGCCCATATAACACTTAACTGTTGTTAAACCCTATAACCCTTTTCACCTAACATTGTTAGTCCTAAAAGGACTAACCGTGCAACAAAACTACAACCTCAAGGACTGTTCTTGCCAATTCCTTAAACTCTTTTACACCACAAGGACTACACTTGAAATAAAACAATACAAAATGAGGGGCCAAGCTTGCCATTGCTCCAAACCTTTACCCTGTTACCATAAAAACAAATACAACTCTTTTTCCCGCCAATACTATTCACCTGTCTCTCTCAAACCACCCTGCAACCACGACCCCTGCAACTCCAAACAAAACTATCACCCTCTCAACCATACCCCACTTCACATAGGTCAATGCCATGTTGGCAATCCCACATAACCTTATTGGGCAATCGAACATGACAAGAAATGAAGGGTTTGGATCAAAGAACTTGGGGACAAAGCTAAATCAAGGGCTCAGATGACTTCTGATTTCACCTCACACAACAAACACACACTGCTTTTCTCTCTCAGTGAAGAAACACAACAAGAAGAGACTCAAGACTTAGGATATTTTAGTATAAGTATAGGACATTTGTAGTTCATTTTTTTGTCGAATTTTGTTAAGTCCATTCTTGTATTAACAAAGTTTAGGCCACTTTAATTTACCTGTCTTTTAATTATTGTCATTTAAATACTGTCTTTGTAATTTTTCTTAAGTTAATGAAAATTTCAAGTTTCCTTTAATTATTGTCATATACCTTAACTGTCTTTTAAATACTGTTTTTTAAGCTCTTGTATAAGCTTTTGAACCATTGAAAGCTTATACAAACATTTGTTTTCATATCTGTATAAAAATCCAAAACAAAAAAAAATCACAAAAAGCTCACCCCTAAAGTACCTCAGCATTTTGGAAGATAAGCTAGCCTTGGAAGAGCTTATAGACCACACTAGCTTGTCTTTGACAAGCTAGAGCTTGTAGATTACTTTTATTCACCCTGTTTTGAGCAAGGGCTTTGTGAGTTTCCATTTTCCAATTTTACTTATTTACTGTTCATCTGCTTATTTCTGCTTATTTACTGCTTAATCTTGCTTATTTATGTTATTTTATGCTTGTTTATGTTTGCTTATTGCTTTTATGTCATTCATTTAAGTTTTTATGTTAAATTGTCCATCTTTAGCTTAAACTGCTTAATTCTTGTTTGCTTATTCTAAGTGCTTATTTATGGTTGAATTGTGTTTACTTTTGCTTAATATTGCTTGGTTGTTATCTGTTTTTCAATAATTTTGCTTAAATCTTTATAAACCAGCTTTAAAAAATATTTTTCAAGCTTAAAGGGGTGTTTGGCATAAGGTGTCAAACGGTTCAAAATGGTTTAAAAAACCTTTTGGGTCACTTGGCCAACTTGTACCAGCCTTCTTAAGTTGTTATTAATCTGTTTTTCCAAGCTTTCAGGTCTTTAAGTTTGTTTTCAGGTTTTTCTTAATTATTCTTTAAAACTGTGGTGACAAAACAGTTCATAAGTGCTTATTTGATTAAGACTTGTTTAACAGCTTTTAAGTCTTGTTTTAGTGCTTATTTTTAGTTTCATAATGCAGTAGTCAAGTGTCTTTTAGGTTTACTTTTGTTCTTGTCAAAATCTGTCAAGGGTACCAAGTCTTTTTCAAAGTTCAAAAGTCCTTTTTCATTTAAAAATCTAGATAGGCTAAAGTTAGTTTTAGCTTCTGATTTTCACAGCATAAGTAGTTCATAGTATAACATTCATCTGTTTAAGCTTATTTTGTTCTCTTTTGAGTCTTTTTTCTAGCTTAAAATTAGCCCTGCAAAAGCTCTTTTGTCTTTGAAAATTTTTGAAAAAATCAGCTTATGCTGAGTGAACCAGCACTTTTCATTTGACTTTTTCCTAGCTTATTTGATTTTCAAACCACTTTTTCTTTGCTGTTTTAGAAAGCTTACTGTACAAACTTTTTAGGGGTATACCCCATTAAGCCATAAGGATCCACTTAAGGGCTTAAAAATAAGCCCAAAAGTGCCCTTGTGGCTGTTTTGATTGTCTGTTTTTGGCCAATAAACTTATTTGCTTATCTGAGCTTTTGGCTTATTGAGATTGCTTAAGTAGTGCTTAGTTTTGCTTATTAGGATTGTTTTTAAGCCATTTAGCTTTGTTAGCTTATTATTTTATCTTTCTAGCACTTTTAGTTTAAAATGTTAAGTTAAAAAAAAGTTTTTTTTAAAGAATTCTGTCCTTTAAGCTTAGTTTAGCTTATTTTCCATTGCTTATTTTTGTTTCTACTTGCTTAATAGGTGTAGTAGCTTATCTGTTTTAGCTTATCTTTGTTTTCCCTTAGCTTATTTTGTCTTAAAAAGTCAAACTGTTTAGTCATTAGGTCACTTAGCTTTAGTTTAAAAAAACCAAAAACTGTTAGCTTATTTAGCCCTTTTTTGTGCTTTGCTTATAGTTATCTCGGCTTAATTTAGTTTATAATTGCTTATTAGGAGTAGAATAGTACCTGAGTTAGCTTATTTGTGCTTTGTAATTACTTTTTGAGTCTTAAAATAGCTTAACAGTTTAGTGTTGGTCTTTTAGTTTAGTTAAGTAATCTGTCACTTTTTCAGCTTAATTCTGAGCTTATTTTTAAGATATAAAAATTTTGTCTTCACAAAAGTTGTAGGTTTACAACTTATTTATAAACTGGTAAAAATTTTTTGGCAAAAATAAAAAACGGGGAAATTGGGAAGTTGAGGGTGAGCAAGGCTCGAACCCTCAACCTCAACCAACCTCTACCCGTTCCACACACACTCTTTACCGCTGCGCCCTTGGGACTTTTTCGTTATAAGTCCCAAGTGGTTTGTATTTAAAGGCTTTTTAGCCCTTAAGCTTTTCAGCAGTTTTTTGCTTATTTACGGCTTATTTATAAGCTGTTTGTCCAAGTTTGTATTTTTTCTAGGTTCTTCATAGCTTAAAGTATTTTCTTGCATTTTTTCAAAATTTTCCAATTTCGTTTAGTATTTTTTATATTTAATTTAGATAAAATCCGTTTTTAATTCATAATAAAAAAAATAAAAGTCAAAAAAATCTAATTCCTTTTTAGAAAATTTTCTTTTATCAAATAGGACTTAGGAAAATTAAATTTGCGTTTGTAGGGTTAATTTTGTAGAATTTGATTTTTTAACGAACGTGATTAGAATCTCGTTCCCATTTTTAGTGTTTTAGCTTAAATTGCTTTCGTTTTAAGGTTTCTTTTACTTATTTGTGCATTTTGAATTATAGAATTAGAATCCAAACCCATAAACTTTAAAATCATTCAAAAACGCGATCACAAACTTAATCCCGATTATCAATTCACACCTCGTTGGGAAACGACCCGGGAGGTTTTTTTAGGGTTTTGCTTTGGATAAAAGTGAAGTCTCTTTAAAAGCCTTACGGAATACTTATCTCTCTTATTATTGATCTTATCTTTATTACGTATTTATATTATATATTTATTATATTTATATATACTAAAAAGGACGAGTCAATTACTTATTCTCACGCTCGAGCTAGTTCGTAGGGTCTACCCCTGCGCTTCAACTAACGTAGTGTATTTTTTATGTATTTAACAAGCTTTTATAAGTATCCAATCTACAGCTCACGTAGGTTGTTGATAGAAATAATGCCTAAAAACATTATTAATATTTTTCACATCTTTACGTTTTGATAATCACAAAATATAAAAACGTTCAATGTAAAATTAAACGTAAACAAGTAATTAGTAGTAAATTTTAATTTCGAAAATTATATAACTTAAAGGTATGAATAAATAAATACTTAATGCATTTTATGATCAAAGGAAATTTTTATTCAAACCTCACACTTTTATAAAATGTTGTAAACATTTTTATAAACATTACAAAACATTTTCTACAATTAAAAGAAATGTTTTATTCAAAATAAACATTTTGAAATTCAAATTTTCGGACCTAAAACGGCTAGAAAAGTTCCAGAAAATTCTCCCTACACAAAAAACAAACTGGGGAGCCCCTAGTCTAGGGCGGCCCCCTTAAATACACAGACGACCCCCTTAATTTTAATGGGACCGCCCACCTATTTAAGGAGACCACCCATAGACTGACGCTCCTCCAGATTGTCCTATAAATACTAGACTTTTCCCCACTATTTTCTCACCTTTTGTACT
>BQNB010180954.1:2499-12631 GCA_026074375.1 Tanacetum coccineum
GCATCATCAATAAATGTCACAAAGTACTTTTTATTCCCCAAAGAAGGAGTAGCATGCAAATCACAAAGATCATTGTGAATCAATTCCAAAACTTCAGTTTCACGTTTTACATTTTGAAATGGTTTCTTAGATATTTTGGTCAGCATGCAAGTCTTACATACACTTTTTAGTATCCATGTCAAAAGCAGGGATTAACCCATCCTTAGACATATCTTGCATCCTCTTAAAGTGGACATGGCCCACTCTAGCATGCCATAGGATTGAATCTTTCAGTTTAGAGGTTGACATGAAGGCTGATCCAATATTATCAGAGACAATATTAAGCCTAAACATATGATTGCATAGATAACCAAAACCAATAAACACACCATGTTTGGATAAAACAAATTTATTAGATTCAATCACTTGTTTATAACCATAATTATTCAAAATACTACTTGAAACCAAGTTCTTCCTTATATCAGGAACATGTAAAACATTTAACAAAGAAACAACTTTTCCAGAACTAAACCTAAGATCTACACAACCACGTCCATGCACATGGGTTGTTGACTCATTTCCTATGTGAAGAATGGATCCATCATTTAGCGACTCATAAATCTTAAACCATCATCTATCTTTACACACATGCACTGTTGCTCCAGACTCAACCCACCACGCAATATCATCATCCTGCATAAAGTAAGCTTCAGATACATATGTGACATAAATAATCTGAAGGGATTTATTAAACATATTCTGACCTTTTAGAGGCATGGAAGAACCATCCTCAGATCCCTTTGTACTTGATCCATTGACTTTGTTGCCAACATTACTAGCCTTGCAATCCCTTTTCAAGTGTCAAGGTTTCCCACACTTCCAATAAGTAACTTTTGGTTTCTTATTAGGATTAGCTCTGGTATCATGATGCTTATGTTTACCCTTGTTGTCATTGTACCTGGAGGAGTTATTATGCTCAACCATATTAACAACTGAAGGAACAACAATATTTTTGCCCTTTGACTTGTCATTATCCTGTGCTCTAAGGGACTCCTTAATGCACAGATGACTACCCAACTCTATGAGAGTTAATTCCTCCTTTAAATGTTTCAAGGTGTGCTTGGAATCTTTCCATGAAGGGGGAAGTTTATCAATGATACATGAAACCTTAATGGATTTATCCATGTTCATCTTGTGTTGTATAAACCTTCCAAGGATACCAAGAAGTTCATTGTATTGTTCCAAGATTGGTCTTGAATCAGTCATTTTGTAATTTGTGAAATTACTAACAAAGAACTTCTTACTTGAGGCATCCTCAGCCATATATTTGGCTTCCAAGGTATCCCATAGTTCTTTAGAAGTTTCAACATTTTGGTAAACATCAAACAATGAATCAAACATACCATTGAGGATTAAACCTCTGTAGACATAATCATTATTGTCCCATTTGGCCCTTTTCCTGACTTGCTCCACAGTTGGATTTTCACCTCCATCCTCTAGCATGTGAGTAGTCAGCACATACACCACACTTATGCTGGAAAGCATAAAGTGCATCTTTTTCTGCCATCTCTTAAAATCAACCCCTTCAAACTTTTCCAGCTTGGCAAAGCTTAAAGCCATGTGTTTCATTACAGCAACAACCATTGATGATCATAATAGTATACTTTGAATGTTGGAGGTGGTGGCCCAGAATAGGGTTGAGATAATCAATGACTTAACTACGTACCAAATGAATGGTTACCGGATATCACTTGGAATCGTGTAATCACTTTCCAAAGTAAACTATTCGACCCTAATGCCTAGGTATCACAAATATCTAATTGGGATAAGACCAAAAGTGTGTTCTTGTTTGAGGCACCAATCAAGAACCCTAGCGCATCCAAGTGTTTAGTTTATGTATATGTTTCCACGCAGTTATTCTGTGTATTGTGTGTATCTCATAAGAATATGTGACCTCCTATTTATAGGATAATACTCAAGTCCTTGGTCAAGAAATTATGAGAGATTATAGGAGATATAATCTCTTTCATAATTAGAATCCTTGATTTCAAAAATTAGTGGTTCATGACCATAATTATCGTAGTCATTAAGTGTGATTGCTACTTACCATAAAAAATAGTCAAAGCAGTTACAAGTCATTGAATTCTATCTAGAGGGATTTCTATTGAGTGTCCTGAAGCATCAGCTAGCCCGCTGAGGAGCATACCCGCTGAAGGTTCAATACTGAAACAACCTTTGATGAGCCAACCCGCTGAGGATACTTCCTCTGATGGATTACTTACCGATGGTAACCTTCAGCTTACTCACTCAGTGAGTTGCAAAGCTGAAGCCATCAGTCCTCTGATGAATGTCCTTCAGTCCAGAGTTTCACTCACTAAAGAGCAACTCACTGAAGTTCATCAGCGACTAGAATTCCCTTAACCACTATCAGAGTCAGGGTGTTTAGTGACCTTTGGGTGTACACTTCGTACCTCCAGCCCCATTACCAGGTATGAACTGAACCCTACAATTGAACTAAATTTCCAACATTTGGGTCATTTTGTAACCCCATATATTTTTCAGGTTATACATACCTAGAATTACTATATATTTTAACTTTTTACTAAAAGATGGTCAGTTTTTAAAGCCTGTTTTGAGAGTTTTTGGGCCACAAAATGACTCAAATGAGAGACAAAGTTTTTTTTAACGACTCATATGTACATAAAAAAAGATCACGAAAACATGATAAATGATAAAGTACGTTGGTATGCAAAGAAACTTTGTAATTAATTTAGTACTTGAAATAACAGCAACAGGCTTTTCGCCATTCTGGATGAGCTCAAACTTAATAATGTCTCTATTTTCTAAGCCGTTTATGATACAAAATTCATGCAATCCACGTCGAATGTAGTAGTAACACTTCCGCAACTTTTCCATTTTAACGGTCCATGTGTCTTCCTTTTCGGCGTATTTTAGGATCAATTCTCCGCTACTTAATCTATTTGCTAATGCAAATGCCTTCGGAATTAACTACATCAATTAAAAATGATTTCCCCGTGAGATAAGATCAGAAACATAACACATGATTAAAATCTTCAAATTACCAGATGCTTTCGTGACATGTCATGGTGCTTCAAAGTGCCAACAAAGTGACGATGACAATTTAAGCCTTCTGTTTCCACAACTTCATGAGATTCAGCCGGCTCTTTTCCGAGATGTAATGCTAGAAAATAAAAATAAAAAAATTTGTTCAGGGCACAAAAGATATCACTTATTTTTAAAGTTTAAACAGGCTAACTCTCGAATCCAGTAAAAGAATAATAATTTTTTAAAACGAATAACATTATGTTTGACCTTTAGTGTCAGATAACTCTTTGTTTGAGTAAATAAGAGATATAAGAAGAAAAGAACATACGATAAAAAGTTGCTATAGAATAGATCTCAGTCTGTACAAATTCAAGCTTAAAATGATCTCCTTGTTTTAGGCCATTTTCAATGTAAAAGGTAGACCATCCTTGTCCAATGCAATAATAATTTCCTTGATAGATCTGTAGCTCAATGTTCCACGACAATTGAGTTTGACCATTTCTGAGAATCATCTTTCCGGCTGTTAATCCATTTGAGTTGGTAAAACTGACTTGAAGATACAATACCAAAAATATTACTTAGACACTTGTGTTAGCCTCAATTTTATTGAGTTAATAAAGGAAGCTCGTTCCTGTGTTCAAGACCTCACTTCGGGGGAGATTGTTAGCCTCCCCCCCCCCCCCCCCCCCCCCCCCCCCCCCCCCCCCCACCCCCCCCCCCCCCCCCCCCCCCTCCCCCACCCCCCCCCACCCCCCCCCCCCCCCCCAGTCAACGTGTTTTCTTCAAAAGTCAAAATGTCCCTTATCCTTTCTATTTTAGTTACCAGTTTCTTTGAAGAAGCCTTCAAAGTGCCAATAAAATATGGATGATTGTTATGATCAGGAATTATAGATTTCTCAGACTTGAGTGATATGTTTATGTATGTATCCTTCACTTTCGGCGTCTTCTTCAATACTACAAATTCATGTACACATTCATAAGCACATATATAAACTCAAAATTTAATAAGGTCCCTTATAAAATATTGCAAAATGCACTCACCATCAGTGTCGGTTTTACATTTCCCATATGATTTTTTTTCCAGGCATGCCCTCCTAGCTTTATGGATGGGATATTCCCTTTCGCAGGAAACTATAATATTCTTTTAAATGTAGAAAAACCAGGGTATCAAAAAACATTTTTCCTTGGTGCTTTAAAAACCACAAATTCAAAATCTTTGCACACCATTATCCCTAACAAAAGCTTCCCAACCTTCTCCAAACACCCAATCATTATCTATCTTCACATGCCATTTTCGACACCCCCTTTTCAATATGGCAGTTTTGTTTTTCCTTCTGCTTACTAAATACTTTTGATATGATATTGGTATCGACTGCAAGAACAGATGCACATATAATCAATACTCCATTATAAAGATGTTCAATATAAACTCATATATGAATCCGAAAAGCTGTTCTGTAATTTAGAACTTGCAAACATGGTCTTTAAGATTTTTACAAAATGTAAGCAAAACTTATAATTACTGGTCAAATTTTCAAATAGTCACTACATATAAACATCATGTCAAGATTTCCTTTAAAAAATCATAATGTGTTAGACATAACAAGTACTAATCTATCAACACGTTTTGAAGAGATATAGAGTTATAGACTAACCAATTGGGAGTTGAGAGCAGTTTTGATGAACTTGAAAAAGCAGATGGGAGATATACACTTGCTTGGAGGACCTCTCATGGTGATTATCTCATATGCACCTTACACTATTTGTTTCTTGCTAATAAAGATCAAAGAAGATAAAGATATCTTGGGTTAATAAAGGGCAAATCACATAAAAAGGTACCCATCTTAGAGCATCTCCAATGCAAGGTTTGAAGAATGACTTTTCACTATTTGAAAAAGTCATTTATACCATTTTTTGCTTTGGAGCAATGACTTGTAGAAAAGCTTTTTACACAATGACTTGGTAAACTCCAAGTCATTGAGCAAAAGCTTTTTAGTGTTTTCCGGTGTATTTTTTGTTGCCATTTAATGAATCCAACATACAAAAATGACTTTTTGCATTGGAGTCAATTCTATGAATAGCTTTTAGATGTATATAATATTATACAATTTATTACAAAAAGTCTTAATGACTTTTTACCATTACATATGCTCTTAGGTTCAATTCAATGTCAATTAAAGATACTCATCTTTTTTTCTTCTCAATTTAAGGTATCGATTTTTTTTTTTTGCAAAGTTAGTATTTTAACAGGTTTTTAGGTTACATTTCTAACGATCGTTATTTTATTATTGCATCGTTAGTCCTTTATATTATTTTGTTAAAAAAAGTATTTTCTACTTATTTTTAAAACTTATACAGGTTTTATACACACATTTTTTACACGTTTTTATACACACATTTTTTACATGTTTTTATACACATATTTTTATACACGCATTTTTATACACATATTTTTATACATATATTTTTATACACGTTTTTCTACATGATTTTATCCACAGTTTTATACACACATTTTTATAGACACGTTTTTGTATACACAAATGTTGAACTAAAGTTCGTTATTAAGTATGGAAGTCCATTTCAAACCTGGTATATTTCCCAAAATATGTGTATGAATGTCATAATTCAAAGTGTTGTAAAATATGCATGACCATTTAAATTCTTATAATAGTCACCAAAAACGTATCATGTAGGACCACAAGATTTCCCCGTGATGATGCAACACGTGCACCCGCTACAAATATATAATATCCCCGTGATTATGCAACCCGTGCATCCCATCACAAAAAGACCCATCTCCACGTTTTCCTAAGCCATGAAACTGAAGCTCATAACATAATATGAATACCATATTAAATAGCCCCTTCATTGACCATGATGATGTGCTAAACCCAAATACCTCCCTTGCCATTCCGCCATGGTTATTCGTTGTTCCCGGTGAGAGCCTATTCACCCGTAACCAGGGGGAGTCACCCATATAAAGCTATTTGATAACACCCGCGGCTTACCTCCAGGTGATTTACGTTCATGGTAGTTGGGCTCAATCTCTTGGGTTTTAGCTACTTAGGCAAAACACGTAATCAATATAAATATCACATTGCGTCATTTATACACTAAAGGCTGTACCTCCCCTCGCGGGTTTATAAAACAATCTTTTGAATTACTTTGTAACATACAACCTGAGCCAATCCGTAATCATAAAAGTATAGCATGTGTTTACATTAAAAAACTAAACCAAGTATTTTATCTCCTCGCGAGATGTATAAATGAATATATAAACCAAATAGGTAATCACATGTAAAATGCATTTGTAATACAAGCATATTCTCACCCCAAAATTATGTAATTGAGTAAAACATTGGGTTATAACTCTCACCTCGATGATGAAACGATTTGAGAAATGCACGTATAAACACAAACACAAAACGGAAACCAAAACGGCTTGACAGAAGTTGCATACTAATCTTATCAGCTAGTCCCACTAGCCCAGGATACGTATTTGGGTTTCGATCGAATGGTGATCTTCAACACAACACGTTGATAAAAAGATTTAGATTTCAGTTGTTATAGTTTGGTGGTTGGTTATATAAAATAACTTCAGAAAGATAATCGCCAAAGTATGTAATATATTCTTTATATATTACATATTGAAAAATAAACCCTTATATAACTCATACCGTGAATTATATAACAGGGACAAACAATCCAAAGAGTAATGTGAAATATATAATACTTTGCAGGTATTATATAAGGAACGTGAGAAAATAACTGACACCAAATATTTCGACACCAATTTAATTGATAAAAAGTCCTTGCATAAAAGTAGACACACGTCTTAAAGTGATGAATTAAACAACCGATGTTTGTAAAGCTTTTACAAAAAGTTTTAGATTATTCCTTTTTAGTCAGGACTGTTATAAAATACTATTTTATAAATTAATCTTTCGTCTTATCGACGGATAGTGGCCAAAATCGTTACCTCATTTGTAAAAGTATAGTTTTCGTTCGTTGTCGGGTTATTGTATAGTTATAATTTAATATATCTTTAAAATATAACTTAGTCCCTTTTCCCGTGTTTCCAAAATAATAGAAGTTTTGGTAAAACATTACTAATATAGAAATTTATATATATAAATTTCGCCATGACATTTCCGTTTATATATCGTTCCCCACTTTTATCAAAATTCAATGTTTTCCCACTTTAATCAATCGTGTTGCAATATACGCTGTATTCAATTAATATCAATTCGACTCAAAATTTTTAAATAGCACATTTATTTAACCAATTTAAACCACCACTAGATCCGGTTATATATATATATATATATATATATATATATATATATATAATTGAATTATATATATTTATATATATATATATATAATCTTAAAAAATTTATCAATCAATTTATATTAACCCAACGCACCCTTGTGCGGATTCTGTCAACCAAACGCACCTAGTGGCTGTTTTACTAAACCAAACGCCCCTTTTTGTTGTCTTCTCTAGACCCAAACGCACCCCTTAGTTTGCAACTGCCAACCCAAACACACCATTGGCTGTTCAAAACAAACCAAACGCACCCTACGTCGTGTCAAGAAAACCGTACGCAGCCTAGCTGCTGAACCACTAAAACAAACACCCTTTTGTGGTGTCGTGGGCTGCCAAACGCACCATTCCTGTTCCCTAATAAACCAAACGCACTCTCGCTGGTATTACTTAAAACCCAACTGCACCGTATGTCTGTTTTCTGCTAAGCCACACGCACCCTAATCTGTTTGTGCTAAACCACACGCACCTAACTGTTTGACCCGAAACCAAAGCCCCTGTGCGTTTTTAAGGCAACAACGCACCCCTTGGCTGTTTAACAGACAAAACGCACCCTTGCGGGGGCTGCCTAAATAAAAACGACCCCTTTGGTTCTATTTTACAAATAACAAACCACCACTAGTCCGCTGTCAACGGCCAAAACGCACCTGTTGGGTTTTTATTATCTAAAACGCACCCTTTTTGTGGGTGGGAAATCTAACGCACCTCAACTTGTTGAGGTGGTTTTCCACCCAAAAACCGCAACCTCACTCCTACGTGGTGGTAACATATAACCCAACACAACACTTATGGTGTTTTTGCTGCCAACGCCCACCCTTTGGTGCTTTATTAAAAACAAAATGCACCCTCTTGGGTGTATACGAACAAAACCAACGGCACCTTGGTGGGTCGTGGTGCTGGGACAGCGGCGGCAGTTGGTGGTGCGTGACGTGGATGGAGAGGGTGGTGGTGGATGGTGTTGATGGATGGTGGTTTCGGGTGGGGAGGCAGCAGTGGAGGGGAAAACAAACGCGTAGGGGCGAGTGACCTAGTGGGTCTGGAATATATGGTTTTACGAGGAACACTTTTGTTCTGCGAAAACTCGCTCGAAAAAAGTTTTCCGGCCCGCGCGGTGTGGTCGGTGAGCCGAAATTCGGCGGCGGTGGCCGGACATGGGGGAGGAGAGGAGTGATGTGTTTGTGTGTGTTATAAAAAAATGAAATGAAACAAATCTAATAACTTTTTATTTATATTAAAGTACTATAATAAAAATGACTGTCCCACTGTTAGGGATAGATTATGTAAATATTTTTACAGGGACCCAAAGTGTAACCTTTGGTGTATTATTTTGTAACATGTGGTTCGGGATCCTCGTTTGAGACGACTTAAGAGGATGATTCGAGTCACGAAACTTGCCGTCTTGTTTTTCAAATTACATTTTTCCTATATTAAAATGAGTATTTCACGACTTTATTGCGTAATTGTTTTATAACATTTATTTAAAATGCTTATCATTTAATTGTATATCGCTGACAAACTTTGTCCGTAAAATGAATTTTAAATTTTAATACTTGCGTTTTTAACAAATGTTTTTGAATTACACGATAATTAATTTATTAAATATTTTTATTTAATAAATTATGATAATTAGATATAAATTTAATTATTTTGGGTCGGTACGCGTTGTGTTCAAAATTTTGCGAGGGCATTTCAGTCACCTTTTGACTGTTTTCGGGTCTCGGGCAAAACAGAAAAGTTGTCCGAAATATCGTTTTACATCAAATTGCTTTAGAGTCCGAGTTGTGAAAATGTGATTTAGTGGTTCGTTTTCGATACGTCAGCTTATAAATAACATATATCTTTTTCGTTTTCGAGCCAAATAAGTTAAAAATAACTTCCACTTGAGAAATATAATAATAATTGATTATTATTTTGATAATCGTTCAGAAAATTTTAAACGGCTGCCACGCGTAATTGTTTTTATTAAGACATTAAAACTGTCAAAAGGTAGAGAGGTCCATTCGGACCCAAAAAGTCATAGGGTTAATATAGTTATTGAAATAATTCCGACAATTTGCCGGATGTTACAAAAAAACGTGCTATAAATGTATGTATAAAATGTGGATAAAGCATGTAGAAAAATGTTTGGCATAAAAATGTGTGTATTTAAAACCGTGCATAAAAATGTGTGTAAAAATTATTTTAAACAACTTATGTATAAAAACGTGTAAAAAAATGTGTGTATAAAAACGTGTAAAAAAATGTGTGTATAAAAACGTGTATACATTTTTAAAAATAAGGTAGAAACTATTATTTTTAACAAAATCCTATAAAGAACTAACGACCTGCCACAATACTACCAAATAACGATATCGTTAGAAATGTAACCGAAAAACCTGTTAATTGTCTAACGTTGCAACAAAAAAAAGATCGATACCTTAAATTGAGAAAAAAAAAGACGAGTATCTTTAATTGACATTAAACCTAAAATGAGTACCTTTTTATGCGATTTGCTCGTTAATAAATGGGTAGACAGATGTCATTAAGACATTGTAATCTGGCCGAATTTTGAACAGCAGAAAAGATGTCACATTTTGACGGTTCATTTCTTAAACTAGTAATAATATTGGTGTTAAATATGACATTTTAGTAGCGTATACTAGAGAAACAGTTTCATCGCCTACAACTTAACATGTAAACAAAAGTTTAGTTAACTAGATTACATCTAAATTAGTAGATCAGTGGATAAAAGTAGACAAGTGATAAACTTTTTTAGCA
>BQNB010180955.1:0-12631 GCA_026074375.1 Tanacetum coccineum
GCGTTTGTCCTTACTCATCACAAAGCCCATTTTCTATTTACATAACCCATTTTCTCATTTCAAGACGTTTTGGTATCATGGCTGTGTGGTAACCACATAAAACAACTCGGTGCACTTGGGCTAAGTGCGACATCAACACAACATACTCAATACACATCCGAAAACGAAACAATTGTCTAAAAATTCAGGAAAATCCGACAAGAAATGAGTATGAATTCAAAGATCAAAAATAAATGAATTAACATCTTTGTAATCGATACGATAGATATATATTTAATATATATATATAAGTATATAACACTTTAAATAAAATAATAATATTTTATTATTTCTGCCTTTTTATCGGGCTAAAGGGGGTAAATATGAATCTCGACATCTTAGCACGTCCACGTTCAATTGTTTAACCTTAACACTTAACGTTTACAAAAGTCGTCTTTGTCCTTTAGTTGAATCGACACAAAATAATTATTCCACATTATTTTCTAAGTGTGACACTTTTCACAAATTTTTGATATGACCCGTTCGTTTGTAAAAGGTTTCCAAGGTTTCCATACCTTATATTTCAATACTTTTCACAATTTTCCAAATATTTTGATAAAATGCCAAAAGCCGATATATTTCTAAACGATTCTCAATTCTGACTAGAGTTGAACCAATTAACATTTTCTCCACTTCGAGCACAACTTGTTAACCAATTTATCCGTTTAAACAATCGTCCATGAATTAGTCAGTTTTTATTTACCTAATGGTGTTTGGGCCTGAAAGAAGTCCCCATACGTTAGTATCATTATCACTAGCTCCTGAGTAACCCATTTTAAAAGTCCATTCAAGTCCATGAGACCCGATTTTATTTGTCATTAGGGCTGTAAGGCCACTAAAGATTCCAATATTATCCGATAGTTAAAACAAGGTCCATACCTTTATATAAGATTCAACATATAAGCCCGAGACCAAATATAAACGAAACTCAATAAGCTATCCACTCAATACAAGCTAAATTAATAAGCATATGCCAAAAATATAACTGCGTAACCGAAAAAAGCCTAAAGCCAAAATATAAACCGAACCGAATAAGCCATAAGGCAAAATATATGCCAAACCGAATAAGCCATAAGCCAAAATATAAACCGAACCGAATAAGCCATAAGCCAAAATATAAGCCGAACCTAATAAGCCATAGGCCAAAATAAACCAAAACCAAATAAGCCATAGATAAGCCGAAATAAAAAGGCTATAAATAAGCCAAAAATAAGCCCAAAGTAATAAGTCAAAACCAAGCTAAATGGGCGCAAGCCATTCACCCTTTTCTTTTACTTCTCATTTATTGTTTGGGATCGAAACTAAACCGATTAAAAAACTAAAGAAATCAAATAAGTCCTAACTAAGCTTATATTTTTAAAGCTAGGTTTTCAAAATAAGCACTATTTTAACGACATGTTATTTACCATCAACAACCATGATATTATCCAATAAAGACCACGATACTCATTATCCCCCTTTTTCTTTGAGTTCGAGCAAACAAACACCCTTTAAAATCATAGCTTCAGATTCAAGTTTTGATTTTTATTAACGACGATCAAACTTGTACAACTAACGATTTAGACACCATAAAAACATAAAAGTACAACCATGAAAGAAAAATTAGACTACTTAGCAAAGATTGATGATTTTTTGATTAGATTCGATACAAGGAATAACCCAAACGTTGTTTAAATGATAACCCGGATACTAGAATCAACCCAAGACTTCTACACCCTCAAGCTCTTGATCAAAGTTTAACAAAAAGGTTTCTTGTTCTTGTGGTTTGCGTCTGAAATAAAGAGAGAGAGAGAGAGAGAGAGAGAGAGAGAGAGAGAGAGAGAGAGAGAGAGAAGAAGAGAGAGAAAGGGAGAGGATATTTGTTTGTTTAATTTTTGAAAATATGTCAAGAATAAATGTTTCTAGCGGTGAAAAAATAATACATGTACACCCTTATAGACCAACGTTGCTAAAATTAGGCCGTTCTTGACCACCACTACCGCATTGGCTCGACACTTTTCGCTGGGATAAACCGGGGGAGGGGGTCGAGGCTTTGTTAAAAACGTTACCCCAAGGTTTCCGTTAGTATTTTAATTGATGCTTTAAAAGCATTTTTCTTTTCGCAAAGAGACTCTAGATAATTTACACTACTCTATTCCAATATAAACATCCAAAATTCATTTGAACATAATTGGACGTGTCGGACCAAGAATACGAGTTCAGTTTAATTTAACCGATAATCCTTCTCACAAAGGTTAAAGAGTACCGTACAACTTCAAAATATTGACTTGTCAACTAGACTTGTCCAAATTTACTTTCGGCGGAAAACACATGCCGATTTTCTGATAGACTTTTGAAATCACACTTCAAACGATTTGTATTCAAGACAAAAACGTTACCGAATCAAATTACAAAGTTACTTACAAAATAATTTCGTTATAGTTTCACGCTAAAATTAGTTTTACCCGTTCTCACAAAAGATATTAACTTCGTCGGCGGGTACGCCGCTTGCGTGACGATTGTCGCGAACACGGGAAAACTTCCCGGAACGCATTAAAATGACAACATAAACACTCTGATACAGAAAGAATGAATCAAAAGTGATTCACTTACGGAACTCAAAACTCTCTCAACACCCGGTTAAACCGTAACCGTTATCACAGCAAAATGATCAAGCACGAAGTCAACTTTTTACCTTTCTCTAAGGAAAACTGACAAATCAAGAAACAGTGACTCGATATAGATTAAAGTATATTTAAAAGTACTAAGACATGAAAAGTGTACTGGTTAACATAGTCTGAGACCTCCCTTAAAGGATTTTGTCTCGAAATTCACTCAAATCATCAAGCGACACCAACTGACAAAATTTTAATCCACAACATAAGCAACAAACAGTTCTCTATCCAAATCAGTCTCTTTACTCTCAAGCGAGGGTTCTTTGATCCCTCCCAGAGACTTTAGTTCTAAAGTACAAGTCCTTACCTCTCTTAGATCTATCTAGATCCTGTTTCACACGATACATAGTCTCTCATACTATCTCCTCAACTTTAATATTTTCTATCATAACTTAATTTTGAGTCTCCGTCGGACACATGTCCGGCAAATGATCCCAGCCTGCGACTTATCAAACAAAATTTTTCTAAAGGATCCAATACATCATATCTATTGCTCTATCAACGTGGTCAAGTCATATAGAGTAGTAATGGCGTCGTCCCATGCCCATCTCGACTCAACGCATTGTGCTCTGTTCTAAACATGCGTCTAAGTCCGCAAATTCACTCTAATCTGCTTTTAAACTCTTCCAAGTAGGTTTTACTTGTTTCGAGTATTTTGGGTTCAATCCTGCTAAGAATAGAATATTTACCGGGGTTACTCCATAATTAAAAATCAATGTTCAAATCAGGTCTATCTATATATTTACGGCCAAGTCTCCATCGACGACTCACACACAGTTTTATCTAACTCCATGTTCTTCACTTACCAACGTAACATTTGACATGGTAAACTATGAATATTTAGTCAATTCCACATAGGTGGGGAATAAATGTGTGAGAGGTCTTACAAGAATGGAAATCCTATCCATGGTGAGTGACGAACCATGTCACCAACCGGCATAGACAACAATGTACCCAAGTACTGAACGTATCAACTCACATAAGAAAACACTGTACCACCCATTGATCTTCTAATTTTGTACATGATCATTCTACTGCTATCATAACTATGATTTCGATAAGGATCAACTACCGACTGATACTAATCAGTTCATAACTACAACCAACTGAAGACTAACTCAATTAGATCTAACACTAACACGAATGCTTACATGGTTTAGTAGTATTACAGACTCCTAATCAAGAAACTCATGAAAGTCTACTACTCGCCCAATGCTAGACTCTTGTTTGCCTCTCTATCGTAGCAGACATAATCTGTCACTATGAATCGTTCATTAAGCCTCGTCCACAGTGAATTCAGTCATCCCAATCATAGGTTTATTAACCTCTGAGTAATCATATACTAGCAAGCCACAGAAAGCTGCCATCTTATCTGGGCATCAGTCATGACCTGCCATAGCCTCGAAAGCAATACCGGATAGCCTTCCATGAGCACTAAATGTATAAGTAGCTCCTCTCCTGCTCCTGCTCCTGTCCCTGCTGCTAAACACCTAAATTTATTACCTTTTGGCGAAAAATCTTCATTCTAACCTCCCCTGACCAGTATACAACTCCCATCAAAGTACCTGTCAAAACCCTCGAACAAAGTAGGTGGTAGCGCGGCATCTAAACGCTGGCTAGTTATCGATGAGATATACTCCCATTTGAAGCTCTAACTATGCGCCCCTACCTCTAAAAAAAACCACATACTACCGATTTCGTGGATGCAGGGGGTAGCCACTAGCGAAGCTAATGTGAATGAACTACAGGGTGAGGAATGTGAAACTGGTAAGGGAACCAGACGACCACTAGAATCAGGATATGGCGGTGGCAGGAACAAGGTGCAAACTGGTGGTACATAAGCTTGGAATGTCGGATGTAAACTTCTGCCATCTGTAGATCAACCATGTGGTAAGTGTGGGTTGTCTAGACGCAGATACCCTCTCTGCTCCCTTGCTTCGCCCTATGCACACGACTTAAGCTCTGACATACCTCTGTATGTAGTGGTACCTGGTCCCTCCCCCATTGCTAACTCAACGGCATCGGTCACGCCCCCTATAACCCAAGTCCTAAGGCTCACCAACGGTGTATCGCCGCCGGACTGGCTACTAGCTGACACTCGAGTAATAGCCTCGGCTCCCTCCTCCTCAGGATACCAGAGAAACCCTACGATCCTTCTAAACCTGACCCTTGTTATCCAAATCGCCGACCTTCTCTCTCGTCATCGAATCCAAACTCTTATCCCTCCTATCGCTCACTTAGTATCCCTCATACTCTTAACTCGTGCGCGGCGGCGCAGCACTATCAATATCTAATATGAGCTCAATGTATCCTCTCTATCTCTTATGTACTAAGGAAGGGTCAGGAGATGGTGATAGGTGAATGTGTCTCGTAAGAGGATCTAAACCTCTTTACGAAAGGCTGAATCTAACAGGGTCATCGCACTTCTGCCACTCTGGCAGAATGAACCATAGAGACATGAGCGGCTGGGCACGTACTACGAATCATACGTGCAGTCCTCTTTCAGTGAACGAAGCTCGAGTAGGTGTAAAGGGGTGTAGGTAAAATATGAGTAGGTGGTGATGAGCAGGTCACAAATGAGCGGTGGAGTCCGATGAAACTGGAGAATAGGATGAAACAGTCCTAGTACCTGATGGCTCAAAAGCCTCAAACTCCTCACTCATAAGGGATACTCAAGAACCTAATAGCTGCGACTCCTCTGCCTCTGAGGGAGCCTCCTCTGGCTCTGACTCAGTATCTGTATCAACTAACTGTGCCTGCCTACCGCTACGTAATGGGTCATACAAGGCAATGGGAATGGGCATAATCGGGAGCTCTAAGCACCGTCAGCCACGTGATAGTCTCCGATCAACGTAAGCTGGGTTAGACATGACTATGATGAACTCGGTAAGAGGTATAAGTATCTTACAAAATATCATTACTCAAATTACCAGATTCACTATACATTACATATATAATCAACATAACATTTGAAATTAGGTGTTCGTAACCGTAGTATCACATACACACACACGACAACACACACACACACACACACACACACACACCACACATAACATAAGGCAACCCATATATAAATATATATATATATATATATATATATAATATATATATATATAGTAGCTATGCTAATATAATATATAATATAACCATATATATCTACAATAACCATAAAATATGAACATCAAACCAACACCTCCAGGCTTGAATACAAAACAAGCACTATCTATACATGCACACAAATACAAACAACGAGTTTCTTCTACAAGACATACCCTTTATCAATGTTGCTACAACACGCTTTGCCTACTAAGGGCTCATGAGCATCATGCAATACAAAGCTAAGGCAGCATGGCAAACTCAGGCAACCAATAACACTCTAGATTCCCCCAACCCTAGTAGGGTACAAAAAAACGGAAGCTACGCAAGTGTTCTCAAATTTCACAGTAATCATTTTCAGGTGATCTCACTAGCTTACACATCCCTCCCTCTTCCTTGCCCCTAACATAACAGTAAGAAAACTACTACCTCATCCTTTCATATCCCTTTATGAATTAAGCATAGTATGAATCAGAGCTATAATGACGTAATTTAGTAAAAACATGAATTGCTCGGTAGCTAGTCACCTTCGTCCATGTTCGAGGTTTTACTAAAACGTTAACCCTTGGTTATAGATGACGTTTTTATAATTTTTATAAAAACCTCGCATTCCTATAACCTGGCTCTGATATCAATCCTGTCACACCCCCGTCATCGGGCGGAAACACGGGAATTGCGACATAATGATTGCGCATTGCCCAAGATACAAGATTTGTACATTTAATTTACAAAAGATCCCAAATTTACAACACTTTAAAAAGTTTAGCATTTTTAAATTTAAAGATGTACAAGGTCCAAGATAGCATCCCATACGTGTACGTCCTATGTTCTCCATTACTCTTCGCCAATTTACCTATGGTTAAATCACACCACACTGAAAATGATACTACCGAAAAAACGTCCAATCAAACGATGTTGGTGAGCTTGTAGGTTTGGAGAAAAACCCAGTCGCCGTGCCAATATCTCAAACAGTTGGACAATTGTGCAATATGACAGTGAGTACATGTAAAAGCACTCAATCCCATGACTTAGCATCCCCACTAATCATGTATCATGACCTAGTATCCCTGCTAGTCATCAATCCAACATATACCAATGCTCTTGGGGTCGCAACCCCGGTGTCACATGCACACCCTAAGCCTACCAGCTGAAGCTATATACAGGGCGGAAGATCACAAGTCCCACACAGAAGTTCCACACAGAAAGTCCTACATAGAAAGTTCCACACAGCATATTATACCAAAACTCATGTCATTCATATAGAAGTCATAAGCACATATCATTGTCCCAAAAACAAAACCACATTTCGCACAGTTCAGAAAACAGTTCAAAACACATTTAAGTATCATTTTCTCCCAACGGAAAAGATTTAAAAAGTGAAGTTACGAGAACTCACCTCGACTCTTTACTCACACCAATTTCTTATTCTCGTTTTAACCCTTTATTCCTATTACAGACCTTTATTCTTTTTACCAAAAAACTTGTTCTCATTTCAAGACCTCATTCTCATTGCATAAACCCTTATCCCTATTACCAAAACACTTGTCTCATTTCAAAATCTCATTCTTATTACAAAATGTTTTGGTAACATGGTTGTGTGGTAATTACATAAAACAACTCAATGCACTTGGGCTAAGTGCGATATCAATACAATTTACTCAGAACATCTCCAATCGTTAAAACGAGACAGTTGACCAAACAATCTAGAGAATTCGATGAGAATTTAGTAAGAGTTCAAAGATTAAAAATAAACGAATTAACATCTCCGTAATCGATACGATATATACATTTAAAATATATATAAATATATAACACTTTAAATAAAATAATAATATTTTATTATTATTACGTCTTTTAATCGGGCTAAAAGGGGTACATATGAGTCTCGACATCTTAGTATGTCTAAGTTTAATCGTTTAACCTTAAAACTTAACGTTTACAAAAGTCGTCTTTGTCCTTTAGTTGAATCGACACAAAATAATTATTCCACGTTTTTTTTCTAAGTGTGATATTTTTCATAAATTTTTGACATGACCCGTTCGTTTGTAAAAGGTTTCCAAGGTTTTCAAACCTTATATTTCAATACTTTTCACAATTTTCCAAATATTTCGACAAAATGCCAAAAGTCCATATTTTCTAAGCGATTTCTCAATCTTGACTAGAGTTTGACCAATTTAACCATTTTCCACTTTCGACACAACTTGTTAACCAATTTATCCGTTTTAATCGTCCATATTATCAAGTTTTTACCTATTGGGCCTGAAAGCCCAACGTTAGTCCATTATCACTAGTTCCTTGTAACCATTTTAAGTCCAATTCAAGTCCATGAGCCCTTTTTATTTGTCATTGGGCCTTAAGGCCCACTAAGAGTTCCACTATTAGTCCGATAGTTAAAACAAGGTCCATAACCTTTATATAAGTTCAACATATAAGCCGAGACCAAATATAAACCGAAACTCAAAATAAGCTATCAACTCAATACAAGCCAAAATTAAATAAGCCATAAGCCAAAATATAAGCCGAACCGAATAAGCCCTAAAGCCAAAATATAAACCGAACCGAATAAGCCATAAGGCAAAATATATGCCAAACCGAATAAGCCATAAGCCAAAATATAAACCGAACCGAATAAGCCATAAGCCAAAATATAAGCCGAACCGAATAAGCCATAAGCCAAAATAAACCAAAACCAAATAAGCCATAGATAAGCCGAAATCAATATGCTATAAATAAGCCTAAAATAAGCCCAAAGTAATAAGTCAAAACCAAGCTAATGGGCCAAGCCCATTCACCTTTTTCTTCCTTCTCTTTTTTTGTTGGGTCGAAACAAACCATAAGCCTAAAGAAATCAAATAAGCCCTAACTAAGCTTATTTTTAAGCTAGGTTTCAAAATAAGCACTTTTTAACACATGTTATTTTACCATCACAACCATGATACCAAAATGACCACTCATTTCCCCTTTTTCTTTGAGTTCGATGCAACAAACACCCCTTTAAATCATGCGTTTCATTTTCAAGTTTTGATTTTTACGACGATCAACTTGTACAACTAACATTTAGACACCATAAGAAACATAAAAGTACAACTTAAAGAAAGTTTAGACAACTTACAAAGATTGATGATTTTTGATTAGATTCGATACAAGGAATAACCCAAACGTTGTTTAAATGATAACCCGGATACTAGAATCAACCCAAGACTTCTACACCCTCAAGCTCTTGATCAAAGTTTAACAAAAAGGTTTCTTGTTCTTGTGGTTTGCGTCTGAAATAAAGAGAGAGAGAGAGAGAAAGGGAGAGGATATTTGTTTGTTTAATTTTTGAAAATATGCAAGAATAAATGTTTCTAGTGGTGAAAAAATATACATGTACTCCCTTTTAGACCAACTTGCTAAAATTAGGCCTTCTTGCCCCATAGCTTGGCTCGAACTCGGTGGGATACCGGGGGGAGGGGGTCGAGGCTTTTTAAAACGTTACCCAAGGTTCCTTAGTATTTTTATTGATCTTAAAAGCATTTTTCCAAGAACCTAGATTATTTACACGACCTATTTCCAACTTAAACTTCCCAAAATTCATTTGAACATTATTGGACGTGTCGGGACCAAAATACGAGTTCAGTTTAATTTTAACCGAAACCCTTCTCACAAGTTTAAAGTACCTCAACTTCAAAATATGACTTGTCATCTTAGACTTGTCCAAATTTTACTTTCGCGAAAAACACCCATTTTCTGATAACTTTTAAATCACACTTCAACGATTTGTATTCTAGACAAACGTTACCTCAAATTACAAAGTTACTTACAAAATAAGTTCGTTATATTCACCTAAAATTATTTTACCCGTTCTCGAATTAACTGTCGTGCCGGTACGCGCTGCGTGACGATTTTCGCGGAACACGGGAAAACTTCCCGGAACGCATTAAAATGACAACATAAACACTCTGATACAGAAAGAATGAATCAAAAGTGATTCACTTACGGAACTCAAAACTCTCTCAACACCCGGTTAAACCGTAACCGTTTCACGCAAAATGAGTCAACCGAAGTCAACTTTTCAACTTTCTCTAAGAAAACTGACAAAATCAAGAGACACCGATATAATTATAGTATTTTTAAAATACTAAGACATGGAAAAGTTTACTGGTTATCACAGTCTAACCCCCTTAAAGGAATTTTGTCTCGAAATTCAACTCAAATCATCAAGCACAACAACGACAAAATTTTAATTCCTCAACATAGCACACTGGTTCTCTACCAATTCAGTCTCTTCAAGCGAGGTTTCTTTTGATCCCCCCAGAGACTTTAGTTCTAAAGTTCAGTCCTTACATTCTCTTATGATCTATCTAGATCCTGTTTCACACGATACGATAGTCTCTCTTACTATCTCCTCAACTTTAATAGTTCTTCATAACTTTAAATTTTGAGTCTCTCGGACACATGTCCGGATATGATCCAGCCTGCGACCTTTCAACAAAATGTTCTAAAGGATCCAACTACATCCAGTATCTTAGTTGCTCTAGTCAACGTGGTCAAGTCATATAGGAGGTATGCGTGTCCCACGCATCTCGACTTACGCATTGCTCTTTCTTAACATCGTCTAAGGTCCGCTCACCTAAATCTGCTTAAACTCTTCCAAGTAGGTTTTACTTGTTTCGAGTATTTTGGGTTCAATCCTGCTAAGAATAGAATATTTACCGGGGTTACTCCATAATTAAAATCATGTTCCAAATCAGTCTACTATAATTACGGCCAAGTCTCCTCGCGACTTCACATGGTTTTATCTAACTCCATGTTCTTCCAACGTAACAGTTTGACATGGTAACTTGAATATTTTTCAAGTTCTACATAGGTGGGGAATAAATGTGTGAGAGGTCTTACAAGAATGGAAATCCTATCCATGGTGAGTGACGAACCATGTCACCAACCGGCATAGACAACAATGTACCCAAGTACTGAACATATCAACTCACATAAGAAAACACTGTACCACCCATTGATCTTCTAATTTTGTACATGATCATTCTACTGCTATCATAACTATGATTTCGATAAGGATCAACTACCGACTGATACTAATCAGTTCATAACTACTACCACTAAGACTACTCAGTTTAGATCTAACACTAACCGAAGCTACATGGTTTAGTAGTATACAGACTCCTAATCAAGAATCTCATATAGTCTACTACTCCCATCTAGACTCTTGTTTCCTCTCTATCGTAGCAACATAATCTGTCAACTATAATCGTTCATGCCTCTCCTCAGTAATCTGCCTCCTCAAATCATGGTTATCCCTCTGAGTATCATATATAGCATGCCACAAAGCTGCCATCTGGGCATCAGTCTGACCTGCCATGCCTCGAAAGCTAATACCGGCCTCCATATAGCACTAAATGTCACAGTAGCTCTCTCCTGCTCCTGCTCTAAACTCCTAAATTTATACCTTTGCGAAAAAATCTCATCTCTAACCTCCCCTGACCTAGTATACAACTCCCTCAAATACCTGTCATAACCCTCGAACAAAGTAGGTGGTAGCGCATCTAAACGCTGGCTGTGATCATGGAGTATACTCCCATGAAGCTCTAACTGCGCCCCTACCTCTAAAAAATAATCCTCATCTACCGATATGGTGGATGCTAGGGTAGCCACTAGCGAAGCTATGGGTGATGGAACTACTGGGGAGGATGGTGAAACTGGTAAGGAACCAGACGACCACTCAGGATATGGCGGTGGCGGAACAGGTGCAACTGGTGGTACATAAGCTGGAATGTCGGTGTAAACTCTGCCATCTGTAGGATCTACCCATGTGGTAAGTGTGGGTTGTCTAGATGCAGATACCCTCTTTGCTCCCTGCTGCCCTAGCACAAACTTAGAGCTCTGACATACCTCGAATGTAGTGGGTACCTGGTCCTCCCCCATTGCTAACTCACGGCATCTCAACGCCTCATAACCAAGTCCTAAAGGCTCACCCACGGTTGTATCTGCAGCCGGGACTGCCTGCTGCTGACCCTCGAGTATAGCCTCCCCCTCCTCCTCCATACCAGATCCCTCCTCCGCTGTACCTCTCTATCTCTTATGTACTAGAAGGGTCAGAGATGGTGATGGTGATGGTGTCTCGTAAGAGGATCTATACCTCTTACAAAATGAAGAGGGAGACAAATCAGCTGCCTCCACTATTAGGGCTGACATGCCCAGAGATATGGTCGGCTAATTACGCACGGCCATATGTGCGGTCCTATGATGGAACAAAACTCGGGTGGGTGTAGGGGTGGGTGAAGTCTGAGTAAGTGGGTGATCAAGTGACAGTGGTGCGGTAGAATCTGATGATGCTGAGGAATGTGATGAGGTGATTCTAGTGTCCGATGGCTTAGAAGCCTCAAACTTCTCTGTCTTTGAGGGAGCCTCCTCTGGCTCAGACTCAGTGTCGACAGTGGCAGGTGTATGAGCCTGCCCAACTGTTAAGTGAAGGTCATCTAATGATGGAACGGGTGATGGTACAACAAGTAATGGCTGAGGAACCTCTTTCTCCCTTAGATCCTCAACGGGTCCGGAGTCAGTGTCCGTATCAACTAAATGTGCCTGCCTAACTGCCACATAAGGGTCATCGGGTAATAGGGTAGGCACTCGGTCTGTAAGATAATCTTTGAATCAACGTGCGCTGGGGTAGACACGACATGTGATAACACGGTAAGGGTATAAGTACTCCCATAAAATATCATTACTCAAATTATCAGCATAACTCTGCTTACGTATAGTAATCAACATAATGCTTTAAATTAGGTGTTCGTAACCGTATATACGTATACGTATATATATATATATATATATATATATATATA